>QFET01004209.1:0-27550 GCA_003316355.1 Tuber calosporum
ATTTGATTTCTTAAGCCTAGCCTGATTCGCTTGACCTTAGAATCGGCTACCCTTAACAACAAGACAGATTGGGAAAACAACAAGATCACCTTTGATAGCGAGTGGTGTACTAGAGTATGCCTCGAAAGCTCCCCAGCAGTGGACTTAGTCCCTGAATCGGAAGCCCAGGAAGAGAACTTAGATATTCAGTTTCCCACGATCCAGGCCAAGGATGTTCAGAACACCAAAATCCAAAGATTAAGCAATACGGCCACACTCCCTACACAGGAGTCAGCCAAGGCTGCAGGACATGACCTGTATGCAGACGTGAGAATTACGATGCCAGCAAAAGAACAAGGAATCGTCAATACCGGGATAGCTATAGGACTACCAGAAGGCACCTATGGGTGGGTGGCTCCACGCAGCGGATCGGCAGTCAAACACCAGCTTACTGTCAATGCGGGAGTAATCGACGCCGACTATACAGGTGAAGTCAAGGTAGTCCTCGTCAACCTGGCAAAAGACAGTTACACAGTTGAGCTGGGAGACTGCATTGCACAGTTGATATGCGAAAAGATTGTCATATGACAATGTGAAGAAGTGGAGCAAGTAGCTCCTACTATGAGAGGCGCAGCAGGGTTTGGAAGTACGGACCACCCAAAACGCCAAAAGATTGAGGTCAACGAGATCTCCGCTACGTCATTCGGCAAGTTCTACCGAAGAGGCGAAGTGACAGGAATCCTCAAGTTGGATTATAAGACAAACGAGCTGACCTGGATCGAAAGGATCAATGTCAGCACCGAATTAGCTATCAGGGCCAAGAAAGGACAAGAAAAAGATAAAACCAGAAACATTGTGCCAAGGGAATACCACCAGTACCTGGACATGTTCAACGAAGAGGAAGAAACTCGGCTACCACCCCACTGACCAAAGGTTGACTTGGATATCAACCTCAAGAGAGGAGAAACAGTACCAGCAAGGAAGCTATACCCATTGGGTGAAAAAGAGCTGGAGGAACTAAGAGAATACATCAGGGTCAACAAGAACCAAGGCTGGATTCGAGACTCTTATGCAAATGGGGGATCACTGATCCTGTTTGTTATGAAGAAAGACGGCAAGCTAAGGCTATGCGTGGACTACCGTGGGCTCAACGAAGTCACCAAACGAGACCGATATCCCCTACCACTAATTGGAGAAGCCCTCGATACTGTTAGAGGAGCCAAGGTCTTTACTAAAGTAGACATTCGAAACGCATACCACAACATCAGAATCAAACACGGGGACGAATGGAAAACAACCTTTACTACCAAATACGGCATATACGAATATACAGTCATGCCATTCAGACTCAAAAATGGACCTGCTGCGTTTCAGCGATGGGTCAATAAGATTCTGAGCAGGTTTCTGGATATCTATTGTATCGTCTATTTAGATGATATTCTGAGATATTCAGAAAACCTGGAACAACACCGAACCCATGTCAGGATGATTATGGAAGCCAGAAAGAAAGAAGGGCTGACACCGAAGCCATCAAAGTGCGAATTCCACAAGGAACGAACCGAATACCTAGGCTTCATCATCGACAAGGACGGAGTCAGTGTTGATCCTATCAAAACAAATGCAATATGGGAATGGAAACCACCCGAAAGCAGGAAAGGAATACAGTGCCTTATGGGATTCTGCAACTTCTATCGACGATTCATAGAAGGGTTTAGCTGTATAGCTAAACCACTCTATCAACTGACGAAGAAGGACTGCAAATGGAACTGGACCGAGAACCAACAAAAAGCATTCGATGAATTACGCAGGCGACTTACTTCAGCTCCACTACTGGTACACTACGATCCAACCAAGGAAATCACGATTGAGACTGACGCTTCAAAATATGTATGCTCAGGCATTCTATCACAGAAGGGGAGCAATGGAAAATAGAGGCCAGTGGCATACCGGTCAAAAACAATGACGCCCGTGGAATGCAACTACGATATCCAAGACAAAGAGCTCCTAGCTATTTTCCAAGCCTTGAAAGTATGGAGGAGATATGCAAAAGGAAGCAGACACCAGGTTCAGGTCCTCACAGACCATAAGAACTTGGTACCATTTACCATGACAAAAGAGCTCTGCGACAGACAAATCTGATGGAGCGAGACCCTCAGTCAATACGATATCAAAATACAATACCGACACGGGAAGGAAGGGGGCAAACCAGATGCCCTTACAAGGAGAGCAGAAGATGTCCCGAAAAAGAACGACGAGAGGATACAACAAAAACAAAGGATCATAAACCCAAAAGAACAATACATCGAAGCCATGGAAGTGGTTAAGTTTGTCGCTGAATATTTTGGCATCCGAGAAGCAAGCACGAACGACAGACAGATAAGAGCAATCCAGGAAGCCCTGAGGAAAAGAGAGAAAGAAATGAAGGAGTGGCTCTAGGGGCATGTGAATGGAAGGAAGGATGCCTATGGCATCAAGGAAAGATTTGGGTACCAGAACACGAAGAGATCAGAACCCAAGTCATACGACAAAATCACGATAACCCAGCAGTTGGGCATGGCGGAACCAGCAAAACTACGGAACTACTATCCCGACAATATTATTGGCTAAAGATGCGAGACGACATAAAGAGATATGTCAAGAATTGCGATACATGCCAAAGAATGAAAGCTTTAAGGCACGCACCCTACGGACTACTACAACCAAACGAGGCGCTACACCAACCATGGAAATCGATAGCAATGGACTTCATCACGGACCTGCCGAAATCAGAAGATTATGATGCCATCCTGGTGGTCATCGACCACTTGACAAAAATGTGCCATTTCATACCCTGCAACAAGGATATTAATACCAAAGAATTTGTTAAGATATTCCTATGGGAAATATTCCGACTCCATGGACTACCACAAAATATCATCACCGATAGAGGAACGCTATTTACATCAGACTTGTGGAAAGAGACTACAAAATCCCTTGGAATTGAACGAAGAATGAGCACCGCCTTCCATCCACAAACGGACGGACAAACCGAAAGGACGTACGGAATACTGGAACAATACCTAAGGGCCTATGTCAACTATCAGCAAGATAACTGGGCGGAATTACTACCATTAGCGGATTTTGCATACAACAATGGAAAACAGGAAACCATTAAGACTATACCCTTCTACGTAAACTACGGACAACATCCGGAACATGAGGCGATAGGCCACATGATACCAAAGAAAACCACGAAAAAGGAAGACATGGGTCAGCTGCACAGTATCCTACGTCATAAAATGGTCTGTGCACAATTACGACAAAAAGAAAACTACGATCAACACAGAAAACCCGATCCGAATCTCCAGTCAGGCGACATGGTCTGGTTATTGCCAAGGAATATAAGGACCACAAGACCATGCAATAAGCTGGATTACAAGAAAATCAGACCATTCAAGATCCTTATGAAGGTGAGCACAAGTGCCTATAAATTGGCCTTGCCCCAACAGATAAACGTCCACAACACGTTCCACATCTCACTCCTCGAACCATACCAAGACAATCAGTTTCCCTCATAAAAGCTATCACCACCACCTCTAATCCAGATAGAAGGAGAGAGCGAGTACGAACTCGAAGAAATCATTGATTCACGCATACACCGAAAACGCCTACAATACAGAGCCAAGTGGACCGGCTACTCACCAGAACACCACAAAACTTGGTACCCTGCGGAGAACTTCAACAATGCCAGCATCGCCATTGAACCTTTCCATCAACAGTACCCAAGAAAGCCCTGAGTGGGTTACAGTCAAAATCCAAGTCACGAACCAAGACCCAATGCCATTGTGTCCAGCCAAAGGCTGGGGCGATAGCCCCAGGGCTACTACACCTACCAGCCCGTCATACGCTACTCAGGAAGAAAGGGAAAAGCATGCAGCACACAATGCTCTTTCGTGGACTGCCTGTTACGATGACTACTACAACACTCATTAACGCGTTAAGGAAGGAAGCAATTAGTTTCCACGACAGCCCAAGTTGCGCAAACCGCAACAACCACACAAGGAGATATCTTGGAAACACTGTTTCAAGGACACTTGTTGTACCCACAGACACGACAAAATCGATGCCGGGCTTTACCCAAGACGAACAGGGGAACCGACACCCCTTACGGAAAATGATACACATATTAGGGTAAGAAAAACAACTGTGAGGACACAGAGGAAGGTAGAGGGGGGCGAAAAAACTGAAATCGAGACAATCCCTGACGAAGAGAGTTTGCAACGACAGGTGCAAGGGCTATGAGAACAACTTGGCACCCCCGAAGCCACAATTGAGGCACAAAGAACTGATCTGCGGACATAACAGAGAATGATTGATGACCGGGACTGGACTATTAGGGCGGCACACACCACCTTAGAGGAAGTCCGGAGGAACTACCAGTCGGCCGAATATCAAGTTCGGAAATTGAAAAAGGAATTGCGCAGGTTTGGAGAAAGCCTGACGAAGATGGGACGTTAAGCCTGAAGTGACTCAGGCTTAAGGAAGAGAGGAGCTAATGTCACGATTGGTGACTAAGAAAGGCAGGATTTCGCATGACTCATAGTTATGAGTCACAAGGTTGTTATATTACGCACTATGACTCATTAGAAGTCATGGGGTTTCACATGATGCACACTTATGCAATCATTGTTATGTTGTGATTGGTTGATCGTGGGCATGACTCACATTTGTGAGTCATATGATGTAATGATTTTTGCACATGACTCACACTATGAGTGTTGGATTTTGCGCATGTGACCACTTTAGGGCACATGACATATTTTATGAGTTATGATTGGTTGGCACGCGGCGCAGTTGACTCAGAGGAGTCAGCAGAGGAATTTCATACTATGACTCACTATGAGTCATAGAGGTTGTGTAACTCACAGGTCTGAGTCATCAGGGTTAGGGTTGAGGGAAGAGTGCCTATATAAGGACCTCTAGGAGACCTGTAGTTAGGATTCTTCACGCAACCATCTAAGTTCTTTCCTATACAATTACTTTACCTCTTTACCGTTCCATTCCCCTATTGGCGTTGTGCGATAGGAACTATAGGGTTCAGCTATCAAGACAACGTAGGCATAGGTCTAAGAGCAATAGTGGGTATCCGCCTAGTACTACTCGTTGCAATAGTACTCCTACCCTGGTGGCTGAGATTTGCGCCACGCCCCATACCGGACTATAACAACAGCCCAGTCATATTCATCCAACCCAAACAGAAGTAGTTACCTGTTGCAATACCAGCTTACAGCATAGGATCGTAACACTGTAATAGATTGCGGAAAATCTATTATCACCTTCCCTGACAAAGGAATCACCTTAACCTGCAAGAGTGCAACTCATGCACGATTTTCAACCATGAATAAGGCAGATGCCCCTGACTTCATTTCCTAGTTTCGCACAGTATTCCTTGGCAAGAAGACTACGGAATTACCCCCCTTGAGAGATGTCAACCACCACATCCAGCGGAAAGACACAATCTCGGTCCATAATCCGAGATTCTTCACATTCCCTGTTAAGATCATGCCAGCATACAGAACATTAATCGAAAACTGGAAAGTCAAAGGAATCATTTATCCAAGCAAGGCACACAACCCAGTCAATATATTCCCAAAGCTCAAAACCAATGGCGAAATCAGACTGCTTGCAGACCTTGTACCCAGGAATGATATTACTATCAAGGACCATCAAGCGATTCTCAACCAAGCCATGATACTCAGAACTGTTGCGAGAGCCAAGTTCAGATTCAGTATAGACCTGGCAAACTGGTAATTCCAAATTCGAGTTCTCCCCAGCGATAGGAAATACAACACCATCAAGACACCTTTTGGATCCTTTGCATGCAGAGTAATGCTGCAAGGAGATGCCAACGCCCCTGCTACAGCTATGAGAGTTATAGAATTCGTCCTTCATGGATTAATTGGAAAATTCGTTTGGGCATACATGGATGACATTACCATCTACTCAGAAACAGTTAAGGACCATATTTCGCACATCAGATCAGCCTTAAGAAGACTTAAGCAGCACCAGATCAAAGCATCACCAGCCAAGTGCAAATTCTTCGCCACCAAGGTCTTACTCCTAGGACATGATATAGATGAGAGAGGAATTGATGCAAAGCCTGAAAAAATTCGATCCATCCAAAACTGGCCCATACCAAAATCGACAAAGGATGTTTAGATCTTTATTGGAGTTGTGATATATCATGGACAATTCCTCCCATACCTTGCCTCCACCACTGCCCCCCTCTCGGACCTAATTTCCCAAGATGTTTTTGAATGGCGACCTGTGCATGAGGAATCCTTTAAACAGGTTAAGCGCCTGGCCAAGGTGACAATTCCGCTCCGCCCCATCTCATATGAGACATCAGCAGATCCAATATACCTTATTACTGACACTTCTAAGATTGGATCAGGAGCAAGGGTTGGCCAAGGACCCTCCCCTGAGAAAGCATACCCTGCCGCATTCCACAGCAGAAAGTTTGCAACAAGTCAGCTGTACTACCCTGTCCATCAATTGGAACTTTTAGCGATTGTGGATGCCATTGAGGCATTCCATCTGATTTTATATGGCATCAAGTTCACTGTTGTGTCTGACAACAAGGCACTATCCTTTTTCCTGAAGCATACTGACCTTTCTTACCAGCAAACTAGATGGCGCATGTTCCTGCAATCTTATGATTTCGATATCATACACAGACCTGGCAAAGACAATGTCCTTGCAGATGCACTATCAAGGATCTATGAAGACACCCCAGCTGAAGAAGACCAATTACTCGAAGACCCTACAGAGAAGAAGCCTATAAAGACCCCCTCCTCAGCCATGAACAGTGTATCAAGACACTACCTCAACATCGCCCATGCCCTAGACCCTTCTTTTGCCCTCACTCTTCCAGTACCCACTCACTCTCTTACTCCTGAACACCACCCCATGTGGAACTCACATCATGGCACCAGCTCAAACCCCTCCAGCTCCCAAGAAGCGAGTCACTACTCGGATTCTGTTTAACAAGCCATGAATACCGCAGCAGATACCCTCGAGCTTGCAACCAATGCCATTCAAGGTTGTGAAATCGTCACGACCTCCTCCTATCTCAATAACCCTCAAGAGCTAACCCATGTCACAGTACTTATTGAGCGAGCTAAAGCTCAACCGTCTGGCCTTTCAGCGAGAATTAACAATACTCCAGGAGATATGGACCAACCACTGCATCCAGATGCTATCACCAACTGCTTTAAACGAATCTATGATTCTATCACCCAATTGGAATCCCTTGCAGTCACCATCTCCGGATATATGGCCTCCAGCAGCACATCTACTGAACCTGACCCTCAGCCTACACCAGTCCCTCCACGCCCCCAAGTCAATGAGCTGGACCGATTTCTTGAATCTAATAGACACAGAGCCATGCATTGGACTGCCTGTGTCTGGGACAAATGCTAAACCCATATAAATGAAAAGAATACAGGATACTTTCCCTCAGGATCTCGCGATATTCCAGGACCCTTACCTCTCTACTCTTCCTCCAACTTTATCTCCCCTCATCATCCCAAGCGCAGAGCAGAACACAGATGGGCTATTCCTCCTCCCCTCCACGATGATGATGGATACAAAGTCTTTCATATAGTTATTGATGAAGGAAACGAAAGAGAAATACCGGATATCGACCAAGGATGGGACCTACCAACCCCAGAAGCAATTGTCGATTATGAGGACTGCTTCTTTGATCATCCCTCTTCTCAGCTTGACCTTCACGCTTTTGAGCTTACCAACTACATGAAAGGAAAGTGGTACTCTAGCATTCGAAATGCTACCCAGAAAGACCCTCTCCTTGAGGTAGTTACCAAGGATATCGATCACCCTGACTGGCTCTTATATGATGGAGTTCTTGTCTGTAACATGTTCTGGTACCTCTATTCCCACTCTCGTTAACCTTTCCTTTGTCAGATTACATTCATTTGATTTGATTTCTTTTGTATTTGATTTTCCTACCGGAATCACTAGATTCCGGCGCCCTGATTACTGTATGCTTTGGAAGAACAGCAGGATTGTGCCCCAGGAGTTCCAAGGGAAGGAACAGATTATGTATACCGGTGATAGGATAGAGGCAGTCTTGTGGGAAAGCCCCAGGCTTTCCAGGACTCCGGCAGGGCCACAGGATTCCAGTAGCTGCACACTCACCGGTAATGATAGTGGCAGCGGGTTTCCAGAGCCTTAGCTTTTGCAGAAAAGATTTCTTGTATATAAGAGTGGTCTCCTGGCTAGCAGGAGACATCAGACTTCAGATAGATACCTAGACAGTGAATACACTTGGTTGAACAGTGATTCTATTGTTCCCCTTCGCTCTATAAACTATTCTATTGTCCACCCCTTGTCTTCGCCTCTCAGCAGGTCTCCCCTAGACACCAAAGTAATAGCAGGCTACCGTTTAGGCTCTATTGTATAACCGTTCACACAGGCTAGCACCTGTTACATTTTTTTCGCCTCAGCAGGTGATATCTAGTTCTCAGGATTGAGAACAGTGGGTTGGATTGATCACCCTTCCCTTTTCTTGATACCTAGTTAGAAGCACGAGCGGCAGGGAGAGACTCCCGGCTCACGTGCTACATTCATCATTAGAGACAGAAGAAGTCAGACCACTAGGTCTGGAAGGATACCCAGACCTCCCAGCAGACTTGGTAATAACTCTGACACAGACCCAGAAGGAGAAGGTGACGATACACCTATACTTAGACAAAGTTTCCTACAACTAGGAGACCTTGATACTGACTCAGAAGAGGACCTTACAGCAGAGCAAATCGTCCAAAGGGAAAGCCAGAAAACAGAGACAGCTCAGTAATCGAGACCAAGAACCAGAAGCATCTTGGAGACAGTCTTTGAAACCCTACCACACTCTGCAGTACCCTCAAGAAGCGAGACACCACCTGGCAGATTTCCAGACTCCCCAGGACCCTCTAGACCACCACCAGTACCTCAGGGAAAAGGGAATGAACCAGAAACTCCCAGACACCCGCCAGCACCTCCGCCAGCATCTAGGATGATGGCAGATGGTCCAGACCAACCCAGGAAACCAAAGACCAAGCTTCCACAACAATCTAAGTTCAGTGGAGAAGGCGAAGATCTACAACAACACAAACTCAAGCGCTGTTTTAGGGAGGTTAAGAAGTACTTATCCAAGTATGATGTCCTTGATGACACTGAGGATGTAGTGGACTACTATGGCGCCTATACAGAAAAACGAGCACATAGTGCCTACCTCAACCTTATGGATGAGTTCGAAGACAACCAACCCTCCCTCCAAGAATTCAAGAATCGCTTTAAGCAACTTTTTGAAGCATCAACCAACACAGATGACCTGTACCTCAAATGGCAGAAGATACAACAGTCCTCTGGAGGCAAGCCAGCGAGAATTTCCAAGATTGCTGGAGTACTAGAAGCCCTAAGAGGAACACTACCTAGAGACTCAATATCAGACTATGCACAAAGACAACGCTTTTTGGATTCCATGGATCCCAGGCTCTGAAGAAATGTAGAACCACAGATAAGAGATACCGATACCAGGAATCAAGTTGTCCAATTGGCAGAGAGATATGATGCAACAATGTTCAAGACAGGAGCCTATGGGAGTAGCGGCAGCCCCTCCAGCACCTACGGAAATAAGCCAACTAAAGCTAAGACCTCTCCACTACAAACTAAGTACAAGCCAGAAGGAAAAGGAAAAGCTCCAGCAAGAAAATCGACCCTTCCAAGCATAAGAGGCTAATCAAGCAGGAAATGGATCGATGCAAGAGAGAAGGAGCCTGTTACTACTGTGGAGAAGCAAGACATATGGCATATGATTGTCCAAAGAATGAAATCAAGTCCAATCATGTCACAGTCACCCAGGACACCCCTGATAGTGATGAAGAGCTCTATGAGGCAGAAAGCGATGTCACAGAAGAGTTGAATGGAAGGAATACCATCATAACTTACAAGACTACTGTTGGCGCCTCCAAGGAAGTAGCCAGGCCATTCCAAGTATTAGAATTCACAATGCTAGTCAACAAGACGTCCGCCAGGGTCCTAGCAGACACTGGAACCATTGGAGGAACCCTAATCAGCTATCGCTTTGTTACAACAAATAATATCCCTTATACCAATAAGAAGACACCTACAACGCTCAAAATGGCTGTCAAAGGATCCAGATAAAGCAGCAATTACACCTGCATCACAGATATCGAAATCGGAAGCATCAAGGTACCCAAGGTTCACATGAGCATCACTCCAGTATCAGATTATGATATACTACTCAGTATGGATGACCTCATATGCTTTGGAGCAGTCATAGACTGCCGAAAAAATACCCTCTACTTCCCTAACCACAAAGTCAGAGTAAACTACAATGGGAACAGCACCCAGCCTTGCTCATTGATGGCTAAACAGGAAGACATACCAGATTTCCTCAAGATGTTTGCTCAGGTTTTTGTCACAGAAATACCTAAAACCCTACCACCATTGCAGTGCTTTAACTACCAGATCATGATTAAGGACCCAGACCTTAATGTCAAGATGCCAACCTTCAAGACCCCCGAAAAATTGATCCATAAATTCAAGGCATGGATAGAGAAGCAAATCAGGGCTGGGATACTCTAAAGATCACAAACTCCAGGAGGCGCCAGCATGTTCATTCAAGGGAAACCTGATGGCAGGATAAGACCATTAGTAGACCTTAACTACAGGAATAAGAACACTAAGAAGGACGAAGCCCCAATCCCTAATCAGCAGCTAATCTCAACACTGTGGGCAGAGCCAAATTCCAAAGCAAGATAGACCTCAGTGATTGTAACGCCTCCCTGCGTGTATCAGGCACCAAAGGGATGCGTCTCGGTAAGATATAACGATAAGTAACTCACATCCCACACTGTCAGGACTTCAAGTGAGTGAGTGCTACCGGAGATCTTGATAGGTTGTCAAACCGCCGTCAATTACTTTATTGCCAGCTTCGCTATGTCCTAGACTTACTTGCTGTGGTTTCGTGCGAACTGAAAAGAACTGCTCAACCAAGTATATTGAAAACTCTGTCTGTCGAAGTCTGCCCTATCTAAGCTCCAGAAGGGCAGTCTTAAATACATGATCTTGCTTTTCCAAAGCTTTCCATATCCTTCTATTTGATTTCCTATCAACGGATATGACCAAGCTCCACTTGTAAAGTCCTCCAATCAAACAAATGCCTCATGCACCTAAACGGTACTGCAAACAAAAATATGTATCATCCCGATACCTGAAACAAAACATAAAACATATCTGGTATCAGCCTGATACATGAAACCCAACATAAAACAAACTAAGTATCAAACGATACTTGAAACCAATAACAAAACAAACTAACCCCTTACTTGCCCTGCTAGTTTCTGTTAGCCTTGTCAACCTTAGCAATAGTAACCAATACTGGTTACACCCCGGAAACAAAACAACTGTTTCCAAAAACAAACCCCCTAAAAACAATATCCCTAATCGCGAAAAATCAAAACCAGGTCTTGATAATCTCGCCATCATCCGAGACTCTAGAGTCGTCATAGTCACTTTCCAAATAGAGTTTCCAAAACCCATCGTCCACCTTTCCTTCATCAGCGAACTCCCCGTAAACTGGGGTCTTTGGCGTGAATCCGGTCTCGATATATCCGGTAATAATGGGACACTCATCACCTGGAGAATTGTCTGTCCACCAATCCTTGACAAGGTTCATAGCGTTTTCTAATCCTTCGACAGGCTCACAGCTGTTCTCAGAATCCGCATAACCTTTCCATTTAATAAGGAACTGGTCTCGTCCATAGTGCTGGCGGTGATCCAACACTAGTTCAACTTCGCATTCCGGTACTTCTTCAATGAGAATGGGCACTGGTTTCGCATAGGCTCTACCAGGGAACCTATCATTATCGTTCTCCATGAACCTCTTAACCGTAGAGCAATGAAATACTCCTTCCTTGCGGCTGTATATTCTAGCGTCCATCTTAACTGTGTAGTTCAGTGTGTGGGAGTCGTATTCCAACACCTCGAAGGGTCCTCGCCATCTGGGTTCAAGTTTCTTGCTTCTACCAGATTCTGTAGCGAACAGGTCTCCCCAGACTAACAATTGTTCGGCCACATAAATGGGTTTGTGGGTGGTCCTTCTTCTTGCTGCCATCCTGGTACTCCTAAATCTTGCCATCTTGACAGATTGATAGGCCTCGTTTCGCAATTCCTGGTGTCTGCTCAGAAAGTCATCGGAGGCAGGCACCTGGGTATTTCTGACTTTGATAGTCGACAGCATAGGGTAATCTCGTCCATACACGGCTTTGTATGGTGACATGTTCAGGACATCAGAATGTCTGGCATTCTCGTAGGCTGCTAACTTGGGAAGTGCAAGTAACCAGTTGTTCTGGCGCTTGTTAACAACATTCCTCAAGGCGGTTTTAAGTTCCCTAATTTTTCTTTCAACCTGGCCATTAGTTTCGTGGTGTCCAGGTACTGCCTTGATATGTTCGATCCCCGAGGACTTCATGCTTTGGGCCCAAAATCGTAAGGTAAAACGTGGGTCAGCATTGCTGATAATCGATGTAGGTACTCCATGTGGAGTGAAAACATGGTGCCGGAGGAGGGTGAGGGTCTCGACTGCTTGACTGTTTGAATGTGTAGGGATAAACCAAGTGAATCCAACCGCCCTATCGACGACCACTAGTACTGTATCGTACTTGTTTTTTCCAGACTTGTTGAATGGTCCTGCAAAGTCAACTGCGTAGGAGGTAAATATCTCTGAGGGTACTGGCATAGTCTGTGCCTCTCCTTCAGGTAGCTGGTTGCATTCCTTATTCCTCTGGCATAAATCACATTGTCGGACATAGTCTCGAAAGTCTTTCCTCATCTCTGGCCAGAATATGTATTCTGTAGCATAGCGTAGGTTCCTATCTGCGCTATAGTGTCCTCTGTTGTGAATCTGATTAATAACGATCTCCCTGAGTGTCATCCCATTCACTGCATGTCCCTTAGGTATCTATAGGCAATCTTGACCGCCCCTGGTCGTTGCATACATTAGTCCATCACCAATCCTATAGTGGGATAGCTTGCCACCTCTTTCGGTGTTTCTAGCGTCAGAAGCCTTCTTGTATAGGTCATCGTTCCTGTAGGCTTCTACCATCTGTCTTCTCCATTGGCTGCTTATTTCTGCCACTACTGCTGCCGTATCCCGTTCATCCTGTACTCGCTCCAGGCGTGGTACTTCATCCTCCTCATCTTCGTAAAGGCCGTGGAGTGTACGCTGGTGGTGAGGGAGGGTAGGTGGCTCGATGACTGGTATAAGCTTTGGTTGGCTGCGTGCCGCATTGGAGTAGAGAGGCCGCTTAGGCTCCTTTCATAGTGGTTGGTAAGGACTCTCATGGTCCTGATACTCTGAACTCATGTCTCCTAGCTGTTCATTCAGGCGTCGCCTGATAGCATCCAGGTCCAGTACCAGTCGCGGAGGTAACAAGATACTATTCCTTTCTTCGTAGGTAGAGACTAGCTCAGGTAGAACAATCTTGTCTCTAAGCTTCTCGTCCTCATGGATAGTACACTGGCGATCATAGCATGCGCTTCAGTGCATTGCCGCATGATTTCTCTCATCATCACTAATCTCTAAGGTGACTCTGTCTCCCCAATCATTTCCTGCCCTGATAGAGCAATCTGAGTTATCCGATGAAAGTGGTTCCTCAACAGGAAGTGGTTCAAAGTGCGACATATTTGAGAATGTAAAAGGTATGTTGTAAGGGTTTGAATCTTCTTCGTTGGTAGAGTCTTAAGCGTAGTTTGGTTCTGGATCAAATTGCTCATAAAGACGGGAAAGGGCGTCTGCTAAATAGTTTCCCTTCCCGGGCCTATAACATATCTTTGCCTCGTATTTTCCCAAATGGGTTCGCCACCTCAGCTGCTTGCGTGAGGGGTTCTTGGCTGTCTTCAGGTACACTAATGGTTGGTGGTCGATTATCATCGTAAATTCATGCCCTGCAAGAATGTGATCAAAGGAGGTTAAGGCATCCATAATTGCGAGTTCCTCCTTGTTGGTAGTTCCGTAATTCATTTGTGAGTGGGTGAATTTCCTGCTGTGCAATGCCGCAGGCCTCGCTGTTTCAGGTCTGTCTCCTTGTCCTACCCAAGCTCCTACCCCTGAGTCAGAGGCATCCGTAATGAGCCATATCTTTTGTCCTGAGGTGTGGTTGATTGATCTCATGACCTGATTCTGTTTGGCGATTTCCTTCACATTCTCGATGCATTGATCATGTGTAGGTGTCCAGACAAACTCCTCATTTCCTTTAAGATCCGTCAAGGGTGCTGTTATAGTAACAAAGTGTGGTAGGAATGGCTAATGTAGTTTACCAATCCTAGGAACTCCTAAAGTTGTTTCTTATTCTTCGGTGTTTCGCACTCCTCAATCTTCCTGATCTTTTCACCGGATGCTCTAAGCCCCTTATCATCGATGACGTGGCCTAGTACTTGTAATTCTTTTGCAAAGAAGTATGACTTCTTTCTGCTCGCAAAGAACTCCGCTTTCTCCAACCTGTCACAAACCGCTTTAATGTGTTTCAAGTAGTCGGACTCTGTATTGGACAATATGAGTATATCGTCGATGTATACCCACACGAATTCTCCCAAGTAGTCGGCGAGTAGATCTGACATGATCCTCATAAATGTTCCTGGTGCATTCATGTCTCCTTGTAACATAACCTTGCTGACAAAACCCCCAAAGGGTGTTTTGAAACTGTTATATTTAACATCGTCAGGGTGCTCTCTGGTTTGAAAATAGGCGTCACTTGGGTCAATCTTGCTCCTGTATCGTGCCCTTGCTAGTGCATTTAGTAATCTCCTTTGGTTCGGAATAGGTTCGTCATCTCTCCGGGTATTGTCATTTCTCGCTGTCAGGTCCGCTAAACATCTGATCCTGCCATCAGTCTTTCCTTTAACTGACACAAATATCGGTGCTTTTCCTGGCACTTCAGCTTGTTCGATAACTCCTTCTCGCTGTTTCTGGTCCAGCCATGTCTTGAGTCGAATCTCGTACTTTTCTGGTACTGAGTATGTTGGCATCGTCTTCATATTCTCTGGATCCTGCAATCTGATTAGCTGGTTGATCTTCCTTAAGGGTGGTAACCTTTCAGGAATCGGATCTGGGAATCCCTTTAGGTATTGTTCCATTATCTCTTCTGTACTTGTCACAGCTGCTCGAATTCTGGCACTTATTGGCATGCAATTGACCCATATCTTGGAGTCAGGAAAGTGAATCCTCCGCTTTCCACATTCGACTGATGCTTTGTTTCGTGATAGGAATGGCATTCCTATTAAGGCATCGTACTTGGCTAAGTTCCCCACCATCATTCTATTTCCAGTAGTCTTCATCTTCCCAATTGCTATGCTGACGTTGCATTCTTTCTGGGATTAAGATCGTGACCCTTTCATAGCCATATAAATGGTTGCCAGAGTAGCCATTTCGGTACATGGAATTCCATGTGTAGTGACAAAGGTTACGCTCAATAGGTCTGTACGTATTGTTCCTGTATCAAATAGGACTCTCGCTTGTTTGCCGTTAATCAGAATCGTTCCTTCCAATGCTGTGTGACTCTTATCACCCTTGGGTAGCGTGTCCTGGGCTGATGCATTGGTCTCGACCTCTAAGGTATTGACATATACCTCATCTTCGCTGCTGGCTTCTTCAACTCGATTTGATAATGTCTCCTTCTTGGGTGTCTTTCCTTTGCCTTTGTCGTTCTTTTTGGGACAATCCTTTGCCATATGTCCTTTACCTCCGCAGGTAAAGCATGCTCCCTTTTCTCTTGGACTCTTCGTTTTGCTTGATTCCGTTTTCTTTCATTGAGGTTTGTTGTCCTTCTTGGAGTTGTCTTCCTTGTATCGATCTTTCTGCTTTTCCTTACCATAGGCTACTGTATCGTGGAGGATTGCATTGACTCTCTCTGCAGAGGCTATCGTGGTCTGGATTGTTTCCCTTGAATCATACCATGTTTCGACATCTCGCCTTAGCCTGGTGTGCATACATTGGAAGAACCTTTGGAGGAAGGCATATTCGGAAATGGTGCCTTCTGGTAGTCGTGATCGGTACATCAACAGATCTGTAACCACTGTCGTGATGCGCAGCGTCTTCCCATTCTAGACTTGTTCAATCTCCTGGAATCGTTTGTAAAGGTCATCCTTCTGTCTAGATGACTAGAATCGTTCTCTTAACCAATCGATAACCTGATCTCTGGTTAGATCTTCGCCATAGTTTTCTGCCTCCTGGAAAGCTGCTTCTTGAGCTCTCCCTTCTGTGTACAGTATCCAATAGTTTTCCGCTCCGTCTGTTTTGGAGTTGACTCCGTGTAGTCTTAGGTATCACTGGACTGACTGGTACCAACGATCGAATGCTTCTGGTTTAAGGTCCTCTCCTTCACCACCGAACTTCTTTGGTGTAGGAACCTTGATGCTAAGCTTCGCTGTAGTTGCTGGTATTGGCTCTCTGGCTACTGGTGCATTACCAGGTCCTGGATTCGACATATCGTCTGAATCACTAGAGCTATCTGAGCTCTCTTCGCTGTCTGAGCTGCTTGGATCGTCCTTGGGTGTTGCAACTTGCTTTCCCTTCAATCCCTTTGGCGTACCGGGGAACTCTCCGGGAGTTCACGCTTTCTCTTTGGCTAGTTCCTCCACTGATTCCTCTAGCAATTGCTTTGCTTAGTCTCGGGATAAGTGTCTTCCTACTTCGTCTACTTTGAAGCTAGATGCTGTAGATTGTTTGCCTTTGGAGCTCTGACTGCCTTTCTTTTTGGTAAGTTCCTGTCGCAGGATCTGCTTACCTGACCTTGTCTGAAGTCGCTCGTCACCTATTCTGGGCAACTGTTTGCAAGCCTGAGGTTTCCTAACCTTTGCCTGCTTCTAACTCAACTACTTGTTGAATTTAATAAAATGTATCGCCTCCCTGGGTGTATCAGGCACCAAAAAGATGCGTCTCAGTAAGGTATTATAATGATAACTAACTCAGATCAAAAACTGTCGGGACTTCAAGTGAGTGAGTGCTACCAGAGATCTAGATAGGTTGTCAAACCGCCGTCGATTACTATAACGCCAGCTTCGCTAAGTCCTAGACTTACTTGCTGTGGTTTCGTGCGAACTGATAAGAACTGCTCAACTAAGTATATTGAAAACTCTGTCTGTCGCTGTCTGCCCTATCCAAGCTCCAGAGGGGCAATCTTAAATACATGATCTCGCTTTTCCAAAGCTTTCCATATCCTTCCATTTGATTTCCAATCAACGGATATAACCAAGCTCCGCTTGTAAAGTCCTCCAATCATACAAATGCCTCATGCACCTAAACGGTACTGCAAACAAAAATATGTATCATCCTGATACCTGAAACAAAACATAAAAACATATTGGGTATCAGCCTGTTACATGAAACTCAACATAAAACAAACTAAGTATCAAATGATACTTGAAACCAATAACAAAACAAACTAAGTATCAAACGATACTTGAAACCAATAACAAAACAAACTAAGTATCAAACGATACCTGAAACCAATAACAAAACAAACTAAGTATCAAACGATACTTGAAACTAATAACAAAACAAACTAACCCCTTACTAGCCTTGCTAGTTTCTGTTAGCCTTGTCAACCATAGCATTAGTAACCAATACCGGTTACAGTGATGCCTACTTTCAGACCAGGGTTGAGCCTGAGTATGAGAAGTATAACACTATCAAGACACCCTTTGGAGGCTTCGCCTGCAAGGTAATGCTGCAAGGAGACACAAATGCGCCAGGAATTTTCATGAGAGTCATGGAAGATACAGTATCAGAAGAGTTAGGAGTCTTTGTATGGGTATACATTGACGATATCCTGATATATAGCGATACACACCAAGACCATATCAAGCATATCAAAGCTATTTGCCAGAAACTGCAAAAAGCGCAGCTATATGCCAACCAAAAGAAGAGTGTCTCCTTTGCACAAAAGCTTGATATCCTAGGTCACCTTATGGATGATAAAGGCATTCACCCAGCACCAGAGAAGATCAGACGCGTTGAGGACAGCACAAGACCTCAGAACAGAAAGGAACTTCAGAGCTTTAGTAGGATGGTTAATTATATCTCTCAGTTCCTACCACACATCGCCACCATTACTGCACTACTTACAGAGCTTACCGGTGATGCTGAATGGATATGGACAGACTTGCAGGAAGCAGCCTTTCAAGCAGTGAAAAAGGCCGCGAAAAATCATCAAGTTCTTAGACCTATTGACTATACCAACCCAGAACCAATCTGGCTATTCACCAATGCATCTCCTACCGGCAGTGGCACTTGGATAGGCCAAGGACCAACCAGAGATATAGCCAGACCGGCAGCATTCCATTCCAGGAAACTGTCAGCCTCTCAGAGTACCTACATCACCCACTAACAGGAAGCGCTTGCAATAGTTGAGGATGTACAAGCCTTTGCCCACCTGTTGTCCCACACAAAGTTCACCATAGTTACCGACCATGAGAGTCTTACCAAGTTTATAATACAGAAGAATCTCAGTGAGCGGCAACAGAGATGGAAAAAGCATCTTAGCCGCCTTGATTTTAAAATAGAATACATGCCTGGAGTTTCGAATTATCTGGCAGACTACCTATCCAGAATCCATGAAACCAATTCAGGGCCTGAAGATATAATACTACAGGACCCCACCTCTGAAAATTAAGATCTCCAGAACCACAACTCCAATCATAATCAAACCAACTACACCTCTTCATCATACTATAGCCTAGATTCCGACAGCGAAATGGAAACCATTGAAGAAACACAGCACTCTCCATCCCTCACTACTCGCGAATCTATCTATCCCTCCTCCCCAGACTACCTAGCAAGCAAAGAGATAGCAGCCAATGCAGTCACCCACTCCCAAAGTGCAAGAATAGCGCAAGCAGCAACGATAACAGCATCCAGGCAGGAAACTCTTGGGGACAAAGCTACCTTGAACCTTCACCAGACTAGAGAGGAACGAAGCCATCAGTGCTCTCTTGGACTGCCTGTTATGATGACCAGTGCCTTATACATAGAGACAGCAAGGAAGCCAATGAATACTTTCACAAGGACCCTGAAAAGCGAAAGCAAGTAAAGAAAGCAAAAGCAACATCAGATACCTCAATGGACAGTAGCCCCCCTCCATCAAACGATAGCTCTATGTCTGTACCCTTACCAGGAAACAAATACCTGAGACTTGCAGATATGTTAACTCCAGCCTCCCCACCTCCGGCTTCACCACCTTCGCCAGCGTCTAGACCCCTCTATAGTGATCCGGGAGCTTTCTGGAATTCTACAGAAACTGACAAGGCACAGACTTTTCTTGGTATCCTCCATTCATCCCACATGGGAAAATTCCGCCCAGCTGTCATTGAAGCTCTCCAGAATGACCCTCCTTTCCGGCGAGTCCCGGAGACTACTGACAAACTACACTTCTCAATCCAGGATGGCCTCCTCATAGCTGACAATACCAAGGGCTATTCTATCCTCTATATCCCTATGGGACCCTTAGAACGGGGAGTATCCCTTCGAGATTACATCCTTAAAACAGTCCATGAAGGCCTAGGACATTTCTCAGCTCACAAGTCCTACATGTACGCCGCTTGTTTCTTCAGGTAGCCTCAGATGCGCTAGGACTTCATAGCCTACTGTCACTCTTGTGATCAATGTCAAATCAACAAGGAGCCAACTACACTTCCGGCAGGTAGATCTCTAGCCCTACCAGCACCTGAAGAAGCCTACCAATCCCTTGCTATCGATTTCGCTGGCCCCTTCAACAAATCAAACAACCATACAAATATCATGGTTATTATCGATCGCTTTACCTCCTACACTCATCTTATACCACTTCAGGACTCTGCCACCTCCGAGAAAGTATTCAGCAAGCTCCAGAAGATGATATTTGATGTTCATGGACATCCCCTGAGTATAGTACTGGACCAAGACTCCCGCTTTACCTCTAAGTTCTGGTCTCAGATGATGAAGTCAATGGGAATCCAGGTCTGGATGGCAACTCAATACCACCACCAAACCAATGGCCAGGTAGAGCGCCGGATTCGCACCCTTAAACAGATAATGAGGAACTTCATCAACAAAAGACAGAACAACTGGTCCAAAGCCCTCCCAGCAATAGCACCAGCTATGAATGGCGCCTCCCATTAATCTTTAGGAATATCTCCATAACAAGTACTCTATGGATGCCCTTGGAAGCTCTTCAATCATGTCCTCAGATCCGCCAGCAAAGTACCAGCAGTGGACGAGATCTTGAATGCCCATGAAGCCACCAGGATGGAAGTTGATATGGCCAGAAAGCATGCCACATTCCGGCAGACTGTGCAAGCAGATAAAAAGAGGAACCCCTATCGAAGACCATTCAACATTGGCACCAGAGTTCTTGTTAGAGGACGCCCTTGCACCTCTCCCCCTGGACAATCCAAGGAGCTAGAGCCTCACTGGTTTGGACCCTTTAAGGTCCTAGAGCATGACTCTAGTAGCGATAACTACAAACTTGAATTACCTAAGAGAATGGAGCGCCAGAAGCCATACTTTCACATCTAATGCCTCAAGGAATACCATGAGAATGATCCCAATAGATTTGCATCCAGAAGGATGGATAGGCTAGCCCTATACTTATCAACAATCCAGAAGAATGGGAGGCAGAGGAGATACTGGATTATCGCCTACAGGACAACAGAGTCGAGTTACTGGTACACTGGAAAGTGTATGAAAGCATAGATGACTCTTGGGAACCTATCGAGAACCTGGAGCACTCAATGGAAATCATAGCGGAATATTGGAAAGACAACCACACCACAGAACCGATGCCTAAGATCACCTCCCACTATGTCAGGACCTCTTGGGAGCCTATGGAAGTCTCTACAATCACTTGCCCCAGAACCATAGTACCCAATGATTTCTGGCAGCCCTATAATGATTAAGAATACGATTCTGCAGGCTCAGATAATAGCTACTTCAACACTGATGATGATTCTATGCTCAGGCGTTGGGAGAGCGGCGATAAGGCCGATGGCCTTAGGAGAAGATAAGTTTTGTTCAGATTTGGGGGATATAACATGTGTACATGTTTCGGTATCTCTATTCCCACTCTCGTTAACCTTTTCTTTGCCGGATTACATTCATTTGATTTGATTTCTTTTGTATTTGATTTTCCTACCTGAATCTCTAGATTCCGGCACCCTGATTACTGTATGCTTTAGAGGATCGGCAGGAATGTGCCCCAGGAGATCCAAGGGAAGGAACAGGTCATGTATACCGGCGGTAGGATAGAGGCAGTATTGTGGGAAAGCCCCAGGCTTTACAGGACTCACTGCAGGGCCACAGGATTCCGGTAGCTGTACACTCACCGGTAATGAGAGTGGCTGCGGGTTTCCTGAGCCTCAGCTCTTGCAGGAAAGATTTCATGTATTTAAGAGTAGTCTCCTGACTAGCAGGAGACATCAGAATTCAGACAGATACCTAGACAGTGAATACACTTGGTTGAACGGCCATTCAATTGTTCCCCTTCGCTCTTGAAACCATTCTTTTGTACTCCCCTTGTCTTCGCCCCTCAGCAGGTCTCCATTAGTCACCAAAGCGATAGCAGGCTACCGCTTAGGCTCTATTGTATAACCGTTCACACAGGTTCGCGCCTGTTACATTGTCCGAAATGGGAAGGATGATAGTAGAGACTGTCCTTATGTCCCCTATGAAGCAAGCTATCAAGGTGCTAACATCAGAAGCGAAATTGTTCACATTACCCATAAACAAATGGCATATATGGGTTGGGAGAAATGTTTTGAATATGCTTCAAGACACTTCTACTGGCTCTCTATGAGGAACGATTTTAAAGACTATGTCCGCAGATGCCACCTATGCCAGCTCAACAAGCAACCTACCACTGTTCGTGAAGGATCAGTCACCCCCCTCCCTGTCCCCAGGCAGCCATTCTCGTTCCTTGCAATTGACTTTGCAGGACCCTTCCCTAGCGATTCCAAGCTTGAACTCATCATGATTGTCTTAAATCGATTCAGTGGCTTTACATACATCATACCAGTCTCCCAGTACATCACAGCTATCGAAACAGCACACACCCTCCTTGAGTGAGTTTTCTCTATTCATGGCTTCCCTACCTCCCTAGTCTGTGACAGAGACCCCAAGTTTACCTCACGCTTTTGGACACAGCTTATGAGGAATCTCAATGTTGATCTCAACATGGCTACAGCTTACCATCACCAGACCAATGGACAGACTGAGTGCAGAATCAGAATTGTTCCCCAATGCCTTAGGAACTATGTCAACCCCAAAGGAACCAAGTGGGTTCGCCACCTACCTCATGTCCAGACTGCAATATATGCAGCCCCCTGCGATAGCACAGAACTCTCCCCCTTCGAAATTCCCTTTGGCCAACTACCAAACCTCCTCCCTAGCGTCAGAGTTCTCCCCACTTCAGTACCAGCAGCAGACGAGATTGCTTCACAGATCATGAAGAATCAACAACTTGCCAGAGATGAACTCAAGAAAGCTAGAGCACGCCAAACCACCTCCTGCGAAAACAGAAGAAAGGATGGACCTCCAATCATCCCTAATGAAACTGAAGTTATCCTCAACTCAGTACCCTATATCCATAAGGTTGGACGAAATCACAAGCTAGTTGGAGCATAGTTAGGACCCTTCTTAGTAAGCGAAGGACCTGGCAGACATAACAACTACAAACTCATACTCCATCCAGTCGTAGCAGGAATCCACACATGGATCTATCACAGCCATCTTCGCATTTCCCTAAGACCCAATCCCTTCACCTTGCCTGGAACACCTGAACCCATATCCAAAGAGCCTGTTACCATCAATGCTAGTGGACAAGAGCAATGGGAAATTGAAAAGATACTAAAAGATTGAATCTATCACAGAAAGAGACAGGTCTTAATCTATTGGAAAGGCTATGACGAAATCGAAGCAACATGGGAACCTCTCTACAACCTAGAAGGCGCCAGCTCCCTCACCAGATCCACTGGTTCGATACCTACAATGAATCTATACCTTTCAGACTCCATTGGTCCCCTGGCGAGACTTTCTCTGCTTGGACACTTCAGAAACTAGACTATACTCCCCTCTCACCTGAGCTTGACCCTGACGGATTTTGGAAACCTCTCCTAGACTCAGACTACTCAGAATCCGATACCAGCACAACACTCTTCACCTTTGATGAATCTGAGATGGAATGCTAACTGCTTTATGGTATTGTCTTCGCTACTATGGGGCTTATAAAGGTGTAAGGTCCTGACACCAGTGATGGATATATGTTTACTGATTAAGTTATATGTTTTGAAATTGAGTGGAATGCTCCAAAGACGGGTTGGTCATTAAGCCCTTTAGGATATCCCTTATTGCTTTGTTATTTTATTTCTTTAAAGGGGAATATAACTGAATCCTAATATGTTTCTTCTATTACTACTGACTTGATGTTGGTTATTACTTATTTGGGTTTATGCCTGATAAGCGCTACTATTTGGTTGTCCCTTCCTACTTGGTTATAACTTCCAAACTGGTTATTCTTGCCTTGTTTCACTTATCACTACCCCTCCTTGCTTCTACCTATATGGGTATCGCTATCCTCCTGCTATACCTACTGGATTTGTATAGTAGTAGCGATCTCTTGTTCCTTCCTGTTTGGATTCCATTACTTGTTTTGTTAGCTCCATCCTGTCGCTTTTAACCCTCTGTCTTTGGAATATGGTTACCTTCTTATGCTTCCTCTGTTAGCATGTTGTTGGACAAGATGTTTGTGCTTTTGTTTAGTTTTCCTAGCTATAATCTTTTGTATTTAAAGAGCCGGCAATCCCTTAAGGATTCAGACTCTCAAGCCTCACAGGACTATCATCTTTAATACTACAAGTTGAACGGTTACTCTATCGGTTCCATACCTTTTACCTTGTCTATTGAAGACCTATCCATCGACGCTTCTCCCCCTATCCTAATAGTATCTTCAGAGTCCCTTTGGGATTCTCTAGATACTTGAGAGTAGGTTACACCAACCTTGGCACGAGTAGGCAGTTTCCTCCTACTGCAAGTGTCTCCCAGCCTGATAAAGGTAAGGTGTTGCTGACTGTGCAAATATTAAGCAAGGCTGACTAATCAAGCTAAGTAAGACAAAACAAGAGTGAGGAATAGAGAGGAAACCATCAACAAGAATGGAAAGAAAATGATGATAAAGTCAAAGGGGTAGACTCTAATGAGTTAGAAGAATAGAATTAAAGGTAAACAAGCCTCCACCCCATGCAAAGCCTGAGGAGGTGGAAACCTGTATGGAGAAAGTGGTTATGATATCTTATAGTGTTGAGATTTCAATCGCAAGGTATATAGAGGAGACAGAGCATGTCCCTTAAGTATGCAGAACTGCTATCTATATTTACACTTTTCCCAGCACTTGTATTAGCTACATATATAAAGTATCCTTAGAGACTTCTGCCATGGTCTCTAAAGTGCAAATACAATATGACCCTGAAAATGTATAACCCTCGCATAGCAAATGATACCCTGGATTATCTATTACTCTGTGGGTGTCAAGTACTCCACCAGTAGATATCCTTCAATCTCTCAACTAAATAAACTATATTCTATTTGATGCTGCCTACTTGTGAACATCTTACACATTACTAAGTGAGCAGTCTGGATGGCTGGCTTCCTTGCATATATACACTCAGGTGCAAATGCATTCAAATTATTAAGAATATAGAATATGTAATAGATCCACTTGGATAAATTACTCTATATTATTCTCCCTAGGCTCAGTAGCTCTGCTGTAGACACTACTTCTTTCCAGCATTCGTTGTAGTGATATAATCACCCTCCAGCACTATATACCATCACATCTTTTAGGCTCCAAAACCTAGGACCATCTCCCCCATGTATAACCAAACCTTATGACTTATAACTATAATTCATATGATATCCACCTTGCTTAATCACCAATCATGACAAATAAGTGACTTCAATAGTGGCTTAAAATCACATTCTGGTCAAGCCCACCATCAGATGCAACTTTCAAGAGATGGGGAAGTGTATACCGTCTCTTCCAGCGTTGCGAGATTCTCGAGTTGCGAGAGTGGCGCTGTCGCTCACGGTCTTTGCAGCCCTGACAGGGTCGTTGTCCACACACCTGCTTGACCTTCTCTTCTCTTGAGTCTCAACACCACTTCTTTTCTTCAAGACTAAAGATTTCTGGAAGGCTTAAAGGCTTTGAATGAAATGACATTGTATTATCAGGTACTCCAGTATTATGCAGAGGATGTTCAAGGTGTGTTTTCATTTCATTCAACCTATTGGCATTACAATCTGTTATATCTACTTTCTATGGTACTAGGACTCTACGCCATCATTCATCATAGTTTCTCTATTTGTTGAGGTCACTAATCCCCCTATAGATTAAGCCTGGCCTCAGGACCAATCACACCTCCACTTTTCCGCAGCCACTCTCGCAACTCGAGAATCTCGCAACTCGAGAATCTCGCAACGCTGGAAGAGACGGTGTGATCTTCGAGAATGAGAAAATGCCAATCGGCAACAACAAACTTAAGGACCCACTAAGATACTTAGAATCTTGAATCATTTGTACTCTATATCAAAGTAATACTTATTAACCAAATACTAAGGATAAACAAGTGAGATCATCAAAAGGAAATAGTTGAATTTTATCAATTACCGTGCTTACTCGTGCCAAGGTTGCGGCTGTTGGCCGCAACCCCCGGATGTTCGCTGGCTCACAACCTGGGGCACTCTAAAGAGTGCCTGCCAGCTCAACTCAACTTTGCGGCTCAACACAACTTTGTGGCTTACCATACTAACTCTGCGGCTCAACACAACTTTGTGGCTCAACACAACTTTGTGGCTTCACACAACTTGGTGGCTCAACATAATTTTGTGGCTCAGAATAGTTTTTTAGCTCAGGGTACACTAGCAAATTATTTTAAGAGAGTTTAATATACATTTAGTTCTGCAACCTTGCTTGTTGCTTGGCCATTCTCTTTTGCTGTGCTAGCCTAGCAGATCTGGCTTTATATGCTGCCTTTATCTCATCAAGAAAAGGTTTATGTGTGGCAGTATCAGCCCTTTTTTTAGCATTTTGGGCTTTACGTAATTGTTTTTGTGCCTTTTCCACCTCAGCAATCTCTCTACTTTTAACCATTTGGCGTGCCTCCGACGCATATATAACTCCACCTTTTTGTATCTGCCTCCTATTTTGAGCCCTACGTCTTGCGCTTCTGGCGACTTCGGCTGCTTGGGTGTTTGCCATATGTTCCTTTGCTAACTCGCCTGATTGTGCAAGTGCCAGTCCACCCTGAAGAACAAGCTTGAGACGCAGTTGGAAGTCGGGTGACATATCCCTAGCCTCATGTTGCAATTGATCTCCTTGTGCCCTAAGGCTTGCAATTGTAAGTGGAATGCTGAGAGAGAATTCAGAAGACTCGAGTGATCGGGGAGGCTGTAGAGGTGCTGCTTCTCTGAGCTTTGAGATAACAACAGAAGGATTATATGGGATGAGGCCAGTTGCACGAAATGCAGATTGGATGGTCGATGACTTAAAGGTTTTTGACGAATAGAATCGATTTGATCTAGAAATTCAATTTTGTCAAAATCACCACACCCCATACAGGTTGCAGCTTCGACTGCCTCTGCATGATAGTGCTTATACGGTTGGAATACAACCACATCCAAGGGCTGGAGAAGATGGCTGGAATGCGGCGGAAGGTAGAAAACAACAATCTTGTGCCCATCACAATAGTCGATGAACTCTTTGGTACAATGCGAGCCAAACCCGTCGAGTAGCAGGAGCCGATATATACCACTTTGACGTTGTCCAGAAAAACGTTCGAAATGAACAAGCCATTTCATCGTCAGAGCATCATTGCTGTATCCCGATTCAGATGTGCCGACGAGATAGTTGTCAGGAATGCAGGTAGTCGTGTACCAGGACTGTTGTTGAATTACACCAGGAACGATTATCATAGGTGGGAGAACGGTGCCATCACCACTAATGGTTTCACAAACTGTAACCAATTCTCTATTTGTAGAGCTAGGAAGATAAGCTTGGCGAGTGGGATCTCTTGTAATAATCCACTGATCCCGACCGATCCCAATGCGAAAACCAGTCTCATCGAAATTGTACTGGTCCACTGGCTTAATATCATGCTGCTGGCAGACTTGAAGATATTTCTCGAACCAAACACGAATATGCTCTGGTTGGTGTGCATTTTTCCTGTCGGCATCGATTGTTTGTTGCTTACGAATATGGTATTCTGGATGGCGTGCAAGAAAACGTGGGGCCCAGTACGCGCCGACGAGAGGGGCTGGTCCTTCACCCATATGAGAATATTGCAGAATTGCGTTGGCACAGCTCGAAACCATTTGTTGTCGGGCACTCGTGCCAATTGTATCTAAGCGGTCCAAATACTGACATATGTCACGATTGCCTAGAAGAGCGCTAGGCAGGGAGGACAGAAAAGCAGAGTAAGCCTT
>QFET01004213.1:0-32789 GCA_003316355.1 Tuber calosporum
AATTGCTGTGGTTTCGTGCGAACTGAAAAGAAGTAACTGCTCAACCAAGTATATTGAACTCTGTCCGTCGAAGTCTGCCCTATCTAAACTCCAGAGGGGCAGTCTTAAATACATGATCTCACTTTTTCCAAAACTTTCCATATCCTTCCATTTGATTTCCAACCAACGGATACAACCAAGCTCCGCTTGTAAAGCCCCCCAACAAAACATATGCCTCATGCACCTAAACGGTACAACAAACAAAACATGTATCATCCCGATACATCAAACCAATCATAAAACATATCGGGTGTCAGCCTGATATATGAAACCCAACATAAAACAAACTAAGTATCAAACGATACTTGAAACCAATAACAAAACAAACTAAGTATCAAACGATACTTGAAACCAAAATAAACTAACCCCTTACTAGCCCTGCTAGTTTCCGTTAGCCTTGTCAGCCTTAATCATTGTAACCTATACGGGTTACAGACCCTAAGGTTACGACCGCACCAAAAGACTCTACGCAAAGTTCAGAGAAGGTAAAGATAAAATAATTGAATCAAATGATAAAACTTAATATTGTTAAGCCAGAGCTTCACTCAATTCAAGTTTTCTCGAGAGGATAGTTGGTTATCAGAGTAGAGTGCCTTCGTGTTTACTTAAGTAGAATTATGAAGCCAATGATACCCATCCCTACTCCGACCGTTAAGAGAGCTCCCTTCTCCACTCAGGGATCATCTGACACATGGCCCTTCCGGAATTAACTTCAGGGCCAGTGGATCACTCGGATAAGTTGAGTTCGTTTAATCATAGAGGTTTTCTGCAATGCATTTTGATTATGCCTGTAGGGGAGAAAACCCTTTCCGTTCGCACTCTTGTCAATGGCCAACTGACAATCCGACTTTGAACCCAAACCTAGGTATGAGACTCAGTAGCCCTATGGCTTTTCCGTCTATCCAAGCACTGCAGTCAACTATGTCTACTTGGCCTATCGGCAGCTTTTCTTTTGACTGCGTTGCTCCCCCGGTAACTGTCTTTTACTGAGTTGGCTAAATAGGGGCTACCTATAGCCAACCGTTCAGGAATCACCTTAGCCGTGATAAGACTGAATGCCTCTTAGAGTCCTGTAGCATCCCTCAGTAATGGTATAGCGCCTGGGCTATCGTTGTGTAAGTAGTAGAGTTTTATCGGGACAAACTTCCGCTTATCCCCGACTCTAAGATAGCTATTCCGTGGGACCCCCATACCTCCCATAGTGATTATAGGCACCTAGAGTACCCTCGGAAGCCCATCTGATGTAAATACTAACAACTTGCCCGGGTCGGCCGTCGCCCACCCCTATATATATCCTGCGGACAGCATCTGGTCAGAAGGACGGCGGTGACGTATGCGGGGTTACGCTACCACCTTCGATTCCTCAGTTTTGTTAGGCTTTTACCAACTGTCACCCTTTCCCACCCGTCACAAGGGGCGAACGTGGGAGCCGCAAGGGGGTGTTGGATGCGCCAAAATCACTCCAAACACCCTGGGGTACTTGTAGTAGGATTTCGCGTTTCGTGTAACATTAGGGGAGGGTAACTTCGGGTCCACAATTTCCCCCGCAATCCCCAAGGTAGGGTAACTGGGCCCTATCATGGTGTAAATCGCTGCGGAAGTCTGTCTAATGCCACTTTGCGTCACCAGATGATTCCGCGTAACTGACCTATTGGTTACACGCGATTCCACGAGCTAGAAATACCTAGTTACACGAATGTAGCACGCCCGGCGGCGTCTACACTTCTTATCATGATTTCCTAGGGCTTCCCAGTTACCCTGCCTAAGTGGTTACCCTGCCTAACTGAGGAGATGGGTTACCCTATCTAAAGGGTTTCCATGCCTAACCATGCTTCCGGGTTACCCTACTCTAGAGTGTTACCCTGCTTGAGTGTAGCTCCGGGTTACCCCCCCTAGCGGGGTTACCCTACCTAAGTGTGCACCAAGGTTACCCGGTCTTGCTGGGTTACCTTATCTAACTAGGTACCTAAGTACCCTATCTTCATGAAAGGTACTTATGGTTGCTATGTCACTTTGCAGGTGTCTGGTACCATTCCTGTCCACGTCCTAGTAGGACCACTGGCTGGGCTGAGGTTCGGTAAGCTATACCAACTGATCCAGGGGTCGATTCACCCAACCACGTCCCTCCACAACCCCAAATCAATAAACTGCACTGATATCTTGACTCAAATAGACATAGAGATATGCACTGGACTGCCTCTGTTTGTGACAAATGCCGTATCCACATAAATGGAGTGAATACAGGATACTTTCCCTTAGGATATCGCAATATTCCAGGACCCTTGGCTCTCTACTCTTCCTGTAATATTGTCTCCCCTCATCATTTCAACACAAGAGCTTCGTCCAGTTTGGCTGTTCCTCCTCCGCTTCACAATGATGATAGCTACTGAGTCTTTCATATAGTTATTGATAAGGGAAAAGAAAGAGAAATACTGGAAATCAACTAGGGATGGGATCTCCCTACTTTAGAAGCACCTGTCAACTTTGAAGATTGTTTCTTTGATTAGCCCTCCTCATAGCTTCACCTTCGCACTTTTCAGCTTACCAACTACTTGAAAGGAAAGTGGTACTCCAGCATTCATAATGCTACCCTGAATGACCCTCTCCTTAAGGTAGTTTCCAAGGCTATTGACCACCCGGACAGGCTCTTATATAATGGAGTTCTTGTCAAAAATGCGAAGGATGACAGTAGAGACTGACCTTATGTCCTCTATGATGCAAGCTATGAAGGTGCTAACATAAGAAGCGAAATTGTTGGTATTACTTATGAACAAATAGTATATATGGGTTTGTAGAGATGTTTTAAATATACTTCAAGACACATCTACTAGTTCTCTACCAGGAACAACTTTAAAGACAATGTCCGCTGATGCCATCTATGTCAGTTCAACAAGCATCCTGCCTCTATCTCTCCAAGATTAGTAACCCCCCTCCCTGTCCCAAGATACCCATTCTTGTCTCATGCATTTGACTTTGCAGAACCTTTCCTTAGTGATTCCAAGCTTTTACTCAAAATGGTTTCCTTGGATTGATTCAGAGGCTTTTTTTACCTTATATCAGTCTCCAAAAAGATCACAGCAAGCGAAACAGCATACATACTCATAGAGCGAGTCTTCTCTATTCATGGTTTCCCTACCTCCCTAGTCCCTAACAGCGACTCCAAGTTTACATCACACTATTTGACACAGATTAGGGTAAATGTCAATGTTAATCTCAATATGTCTACAGCTGACTACCACCAGACTAAGGCACAGATTGAGAGCAGAAACAGAACTATTACTTAATTCTTTAGGAACTTTGTTAACCCTAAAGGAACCAAGTGGGTTTGCCACTTCCCTCATATTCAAACTGCAATCAAAGCAGCACCTGGCGATAGCACTGAACTCTCCCACTTTAAAATCACCTTTGACTGACCATCAAACCTTCTCTTCAGTGTCAGAGTCCTCCCCACCTCAGTAGCAGCAGCAGAAATAATGTTTTCCAGATCATGAAGAACCAGCAACTAACTTGAGATGCGCTCAAGAAGGCTAGAGCACATCAAACTACCTCTAGCGAAAACAGCAGAAAGGATAAACATTCAATCATCTCTTAAGAAACTGAAGTTATCCTCAAGTAAGCACCCTATGTCTATAAGGTTGGATGAAATCACTAGCTAGTTGGACCTTGATTCGCACCTTTCTCAGTGAGTAAAGGACTTAACAGATATAATAACTACTAACTTATACTCCCCCCAGTGATGACAGAAATCCACCCATGGATCCATCACAGTTTTCTTGGCATTTACCTAAGAACAAATGCTTCAGCCTTCCCAAGAACACCAAAATCTATATCTAATGATACTGTCACCCACAATGCTAGTGGACAAGAGCAAGAAGAAATCGTAAAGATACTAAAAGATTGAATCTATTGGAGAAAGAGACAGTTCTTAATCCAGTTGTAAGACAATAACAAAATTGATGTAACCTGGGAACTCCTCTGCAACTATGAAGGCGCTGGCAACCTCATCAGATCCTACTAGGTCTATACCTACAATGAATCTATACATTTTAGATTTCATTAAACCCATGGCTTGACTTTGTCTGCATGGACATTCCAGAAACTCAATTGTGCCCCCTCCCCTGACCTGAGCTTCACCCTGAGGGATTTTGGAAACCTCTTCAAGGCTGAGACTACGCAGAATCCGTTACTATCACAAAACTCTCTAACTTGCATGAATCTGGAATGGAAGGCTAATAGCTTCATGGTATTGTCTTCGCTACTAAGGGGCTAATAATACTGCAATGTTCTGATACGAGTGATGGATATATGTTTACTGATTAAGTTATCATATTTTGAAATTTAGTGGAATGCTCTAAAGGTGTGTTGGTAATTAAGCTATTTGAGATATTCATGATTGTTTTATTTCTTTTATTTCTTTTAAGGGGAATATACCAGAATCCTACTATATTTCTACTATTATGACTAACTTGATATTGGTTATTACTTATTTTAGTTTATAGCTGATAAGCACTACTATTTGGTTGTCCTTTCCTACTTGGTTATGACTTTCTAACTGATTATTCTTTCCTTGTTTCACTTATCATTACTCCTTCCTTGCTTTTACCCATTTAGGTTTAGCTATCCTCTTGCTATATCTACTGGATTTTTATAGTATTAGCGATCACTTGTTCCTCCTTGTTTGGATTCTATTACGGGTTTTGTTAGCTCCATCCTGTTACTTTTAACCCCCTGTTTTCAGAATATAGTAACCTAGTCATACAGCCTCTGTTAGCATATTTGTTGGACAGGATGTTTGCAATTTCACCAAGCTTTCCTGGCTACAATCTTTTGTGCTTAAAGAGCTTGCAATCCCTTAAGGTTTCGGACTCTCAAGCCTCACAGGACTACCATCTTTAATACTACAAATTGAACAGTTACTCTACTAGTTCTATAGCTTATACCTTGTCTATTGAAGACTTATCTATTGACCCTTCTCCCCCAATCCTAATCGTATCTTCTGCGACCCTTTGGGATTCTTAAGATACTGAGAAGTAGGTTACAGAATTCCAGTCTGTCTCCTGTACCGCCAGGTGCCCTGACTGTCTTCCTTCTGCCCTGGATGCTCCCGAGCTCTCCAAGTATAGCTACTTCTAACAATCAAGGCACTAAACAGGGCTACCTGGACTGATCCTCTTTTTGCTACTACACAACACAGTATTTTGACCACTATCGCTTGGCCCTTAGCCACACATCACCTCGCTTCCCCTCTCTCCCTGGAGCTAATACTCATGAAAGTATGAACTAGGCCCTCCTTAATCACCTCTTTCCCTCATGTCCTCTTTGCTACCTTCCTTCCATTTTCCACCATTTTGGGAACTGCCCCCTACTCTCCCCAGTGTATGTAGCTGCCAACCTCGCTCACTCCTCCTCCTCCTCCACCTCTTTTCCTGACACCAACGCCTATTCCATTTGTAAAAAGGTACATGTTACCAACCTCATGATCCTCATCTCCCTCCTTCAACCCCTCTTGTGGTTTGGTTTTCATCCCCTGTCCCTGAAGACGGCAAATGGGGTCATTTTGGACTAACCTTGAAAGGACTCCTATTACTCTGCCTCTTCCTTTAACATCATCATCTTCCTTTAAACCCTTTCCAAGATCCAGGAGTGGGTTGTCACCTCAGGTTTTGAACCAGTTGCCCTGGCAGTTGGGCTGTTGAAACTCAATCAGATCAGTTCACTCCCTGGCCTTTCTTTGCTCGATGCCTGTGCCACCTGGGTGCATCCTATTCCATCCTTGCAATATCCCTGCCCTAAAGTGTCATCCCTCTTATTGGACATTTAAGGCAGTTTTTACAAGGTTGAATCCTCCATTCTGGCTCAGTCACTTAGGTACAAAGGAGTCAATCACTACCTCGTAGACTAGGTCAGGCCCTTTCTCACTAGAAGCACTTACTGTCTTCGTTTCACAGTGTTTCGAGAATCTTTTCTCCTGTTTCAGTAGGGACACCGCCAGGGTCCCCAGTATGCCTTTTTTTATTTATTATTTATGTTCCTACTTTAAACTTTTCCATGTCTAGAGGTTTATTCTTTCCTCGGTGGATGATTTCACCATCTCTGTTGCTTCTTCTTTCAATAGGGGCAAAGTTCGCTGCCTTCAATCTATTCACACCAGCCTGAAGCACAGGACTACCAAGCACCTTGCTTCTCTCTCAGTCCCCAAAACTGAACTGGTTCATTGAAGGACACCTCTCTACTATTTTGCCCCTGATATGTCCCCTATTGCTATTGATTCAGTGCTTTTTTCCCTGCAGTATCTGATCTACTGGCTTAGGTAATGGTTTACCCCCTCCCTTTCTACTCATACCCTATTATCTGGCGTCTGACCCATGCCCAGGATTCCTTCTCCACCATTCTGCGTCTCTTGCCCCCTCGTGCTCGTCATGTCCCCCATGTTTCATACCATTTGGCCAGTCAGTTCTTCTACCTATTCTTCTTTATAGGGCAGACCTGCTAGTCCCCTCTCACTCTCTCCTGTGTAGCAAACAGGTCTTCTGGCACTCTATTCAGTGGTGGGTAACCAACTGCATCCTGACTACTCCTATACCAATCCTCTCTCCTGAGGCCTACCTGCTACCATTTGCCTTCTTAGCCAGATACTGACGCCGCCTGGCAGGCCTGCCGTTAATCGGTTTCTGTCCTTCTGGTAGCCCTATTGTACCCGGCCTTCCTCCTGATTTTCCCTCCCTGTTGCACGTTGGTATTCTGGTGTTTTTCCACTCCCAGTGCAGGTGCCTCCAACCTAACTTTATTCCACTAAACTGGCCTACCTCCCCTACTTCGTATCCAGTGCATACACATCTCCCTTTCGACGATTTGGTCCATCTTGTAGTTCCACTCCTCTGCTTCCTTTCTCATGCCCCACTAATATAGTCAGACCTACTGGCCTATCCTCCTCCTCTCCCCTTTCATAACTGCTATATCCATAGCATATCATGTGGTTCATCGTAGGCACATGACCTGCTTTAGCATAATTTGCTTACCAGGTCCCCCGACTTATGTATTATCAGTTTCCGTATCACTAGTCGCCTTATCAGTTTATCAGCTTAGGGTAGTTCCATGGGTGCTAAACATATCAGAGGCATGCCCACAACAGTTACCTCGCAGCTAAAGCATCCTGGATTACTATAGGACTCGCTTCCCTCTGGCCTGACTGTGGGGATAAGGGTAACCGGTACTGGTTACTATTGCTAAGGCGGACAAGGCTAACGGAAACTAGCAGGGCTAGTAAGGGGTTAGTTTGTTTTATTATTGGTTTCAAGTATCATTTGATACTTAGTTTGTTTTATGTTGGGTTTCATGTATCAGGCTGATAGCCGATATGTTTTATGTTTTGTTTCATGTATCGGGATGATACATATTTTATTTGCAGTACCGTTTAGGTGCATGAGGCATTTGTTTGATTGGAGGACTTTACAAGCGGAGCTTGGTTATGTCCGTTGATTGGAAATCAAATGGAAGAAGATAGAAAGCTTTGGAAAAGTAAGATCATGTATTTAAAGACTGCCCCTCTGGAGCTTAGACAGGGCAGACTTCGACAGACAGAGTTTTCAATATACTTGGTTGAGCAGTTAGTTCTTTATCAGTTCGCACGAAACCACAGTAAGTAAGTCTAGGACTTAGCGAAGCTGGCGATATAGTAATCAACGGCTGTTTGACAACCTATCGAGATCTCCGGTAGCTATCACTTATTTGAAGTCCCGACAGTTTGGGATCCGAGTTAGTTATCGTTATACCTTACCGAGACGCAACCCTTTAGTACCTGATACACCCAGGGAGGCGTTACATTTTTTTAACTTCAACAAGTAGTTGATTTAGAAGCAGGCAGAGGTTAGGAAACCTCAGGCTTGCAAACTGTTGCCCAGAATAGGTGACGAGCGACTTCAGACGAAGTCAGGTAAGCAGATCCTGCAACAGGAACTTACCAAAAAGAAAGGCAGTCAGAGCACCAAAGGCGAACAATCTACGGCATCCAGGTTCAAAGTAGACGAAGCAGGAAGACAGTAATCACGAGACCTAGCAAAGCAATTGCAAGCGGAATCAGCGAAGGAACTAGCAAAGAGAAAGTGAGAACTCCAGGAGAGTTCCCCGGTACGCCAAAGGGATTGAAGGGAAAGCAAGTAGCAACACCCAAGGAAGATCCAAGCAGCTCAGCAAGCGAAGAGAGCTCAGATAGCTCTAGTGCTTCAGACGATATGTCGAATCCAGGACCTAGTAATGCGCCAGCGGCTCGAGAGCCATCACCAGCAACTACAGCGAAGCTTATCATCAAGGTTCCTACACCAAAGAAGTTCAGTGGTGAAGGAGAGGACCTTAAACCAGAAGCGTTCGATCGTTGGTATCAGTCAGTCCAGTTATACCTAAGACTACACGGAGTCAACTCCAAAACTGACGGATCGGGAAACTATTGGATACTGGACACAGAAGGGAGAGCTCAAGAAGCAGCTTTCCAGGCGGCAGAAAACTATGGCGAAGAACTAACAAGCGATCAGCTTATTGATTGGTTAAGAGAACGATTCCAGTCATCCAGACAGAAGGATGACCTTTGCAAACGATTCCAGGAGATTGAGCAAGTCAAGAATGGGAAGACTGAGCGCATCACAACAGTGGCTACAGACCTGTTGATGTACCGATCATGACAACCAGAAGGCACCATTTCCGAATATGCCCTCATGTAAAGGCTCTTCCAATGTATGCACACTAGGCTAAGGCGAGATGTCGAAACATGGTATGATTCAAGCGAAACAATCCAGACCACGATAGCCTATGCAGAGAGACTCGATGCAATCCTCCACGATACAGGAGCCTATGGAAAGGAAAAGCAGAAAGATTGATACAAGGAAGACAACTCCAAGAAGGACAACAAACCTCAATGGAAGAAAAGGAATCAAGCAAAACAAAGACTCCAAGAGAAAAGGGAGTATGCTTTACCTGCGGAGGTAAAGGACATATAGCAAAGGATTGTCCCACCAAAAACCACAAAGTCAAAGGAAAGACACCCAAGAAGGAGACGTCATCGAATCTAGTTGAAGAAGCTAGCTGTGAAGATGAGGTATATGTCAATTCCTTAGAGGTCGAGACCAATGCATCAGAACAGAACACACTACCCAAAGGTGATAAGAGTCACACAGCATTGGAAGGAACGATCCTGATTAACGGCAAACAAGCGAGAGTCCTATTTGATACAGGTATAATAAAAACAGACCTATTAAGCGCAACCTTTGTCACTACACATGGAATTCCATGTACCGAAATAGCAACTCCTGCAACCATTCATATGGCTATGAAAGGGTCACGATCTGAATCCCAGAGAGAATGTAACCTCCGCATAGCAATTGGGAAGATGAAGACTACTGGAAATAGAATGATAGTGGGGAACTTAGTCAAGTATGATGCCTTGATTGGAATGCCATTCCTATCGGGAAACAAAGCATCAGTCGAATGTGGAAAACTGAGGATTCATTTTCCTGACCATAAGATATAGGTAAATTGCACACCAACAAGTGCCAGAATTTGAGCAGCTGTGACAAGCACAGAAGAGATAATGGAACAATACCCAAAGGTATTCCCTGACCCAATTACTGAAAGGTTACCACCCTTAAGGAAGATCAACCACCAAATCAGATTGAAGGATCCAGAGAATCTGAAGACGATGCCAACATACTCAGTACCAGAAAAGTACGAGATTCGACTCAAGGTATTGCTGGACCAGAGCCAGCGAGAAGGAGTTATCGAACGAGCAGAAGTGCCTTGAGCAGCAGCGATGTTTGTGTCAGTCAAAGGAAAGACTGATGGCAGTATCAGATGTCTAGCGGACCTTACAGCAAGAAATGACAATACTCAGAAGGATGATGAACCTATTCCAAACCAAAGGAGATTACTCAATGCATTAGGAAGGGCTCGATACAGAAGCAAGATCGACCTTAGCGATACCTACTTTCAAACCAGGGTTCACCCTGACGATGTCAAATATAACAGTTTCAAAACACCCTTTGGAGGTTTCGTCAGCAAAGTTATGTTACAAGGAGACATGAATGCACCAGGTACATTTATGAGGATCATGTCAGACCTACTTGCCGACTACCTGGGAGAATTCGTGTGGGTGTACATCGACGATATACTCATATTCTCCGATACCGAGTCCGACCACTTGAAACACATTAAAGCGGTTTGTGAAAGGTTAGAGAAAGCAGAGTTCTTTGCAAGCAGAAAGAAGACAGACTTCTTTGCAAAAGAATTACAAGTACTAGGCCACATCATCGATGACAAGGGGCTTAGAGCATCCCCTGAAAAGATCAGGAGGATTGAGGAGTGGGAAACACCGAAGAAAAAGAAACAACTTCTGGAGTTCCTAGGATTGGTAAACTACATTAGCCAATTCCTACCACACATTGCTACTATAACAGCACCCTTGACGGATCTTACTGGAAATGAGGAGTTTGTCTGGACACCTACACATAATCAATCCATCGAGAATGTAAAGGAAATCGCCAAACAGAATGAGGTCATGAGACCAATCAACCACACCTCAGTAGAAAAAATATGGCTCATTCCGGATCCCTCTGACTCAGGGGTAGGATCTCGGGTAGGACAAGGAGACATACCTGAAATAGCTAGGCCTGCGGCATTGCACTGCAGGAAATTCACCCACTCACAAATGAATTACAGAACTACCGATCAAGAGGCACTCACAATTATGGATGCCTTAACCTCCTTTGATCACATTCTTGCCTGGCATGAATTTACGATCATAACCAACCACCAACCATTGGTGTACCTGAAGACAGCCAAGATCCCCTGACGCAAGCAGCTGAGGTGGCTAACCTATTTGAGAAAATACGAGGAAGAGATATGTTATAGGCCCTGGAAGGGAAACTATTTAACAGACCCCCTTTCCCGTCTTTATGAGTAATTTGATCCACAACCAAACTAAGCTCAAGACCCTACCAACGAAGAAGATACAAACCCTCACAACCTACCTTTTACATCCTCAAATATGTCGCGCTTTGAACATCTTCCTGTTGAGGAACCACTTTCATCAGATAACTCAGATTGCTCTATCAGGGCGGGAAATGATTGGGGAGACAGAGTCACCCTAGAGATTAGTGATGATGAGAGAAATCATGCGACCATGCACTAGAGCGCATGCTATGATCACTAGTGTACTATCCATCAGGACGAGAAGCTTAGTGACAAGATAGTTCTACCTGAGCTAGTCTCTACCTACGAAGAAAGGAATAGCATCTTGTTACCTCCGCGACCGGTACTGGACCTGGAAGCTATCAGGCGACGCCTGAATGAACAGCTAGGAGCCATGAGTTCGGAGTATCAGGACCATGAGAGTCCTTACCAACTACTATCAAAGGAGCCTAAGCGGCCCCTCTACTCAAATGTGGCACGGGGCCAACCAAGGCTTATACAAGTCATCGAGCCACCTAACCTCCCTCACCACTAGCCTACACTCTACGAGCTTTTTAAGGACGAGGAGGAGGAAGTACCACGCCAGGAGCGAGTACAGGATGAACGGGATACGGCAGCAGTAGTGGCAGAAATGAGCAGCCAATGGAGAAGACAGATAGTAGAGGCCTACAGGAACGATGACCTGTACAAGCAGGCTTCTGACGCTAGCAATACTGGGAGAGGTGGCAAGCTATCCCACTATAGGATCGGCGATGGACTAATGTATGCAACGACCAGGGGTGGTCAGGATTGCCTATACATACATAAGTGACATGCAGTGAATGGGATGACACTCGGGGAGATCGTTATTGATGAGATTCACAACAGAGGACACCCTAGCGTAGATAGGAACCTACGCTATGCTACAGAATACGTATTCTGGCCCGAGAGGAGGAAAGACTTTTGAGACTATGTCCGACAATGCGATTTATGCTAGAGGAATAAGGAACGCAACCAGCTACCTGAAGGAGAGGCACAGTCTATGCCAGTACCCTCAGAGATATTTACCTCCTACGCTATCGACTTTGCAGGACCATTCAACAAGTCTGGAAACAACAAGTACGATACAGTACTTGTGGTTGTCGATAGGGCGGTTGGATTTACTTGGTTTATCCCTACACATTCAAACGTTCAAGCAGTCGAGACCCTCACCCTCCTCCGGCACAATATTTTCACTCCACATGGAGTACCTACATCGATTATCAGCGATGCTGACCGACGTTTTACCTCACGATTTTGGGCCCAAAGCATGAAGTCTTTGGAGATCAAATATATCAAGGCAGTACCTGGACACCACGAAACTAATGGCCAGGTTGAGAGAAAGATTAGGGAACCTAAGACCGCCTTAAGGAATGTTGTTAACAAGCGCCAGAACAACTGGTTACTTGCACTTCTGGAGTTAGCAGCCTACGAGAATGCAGGACATTCTGATGTCCTGAACATGTCACCATACAAAGCAGTCTATGGACGAGATTACTCTATGCTATTGACTATCAGAGTCAGAAACACCCAGGTGCCTGACTCCGATGACTTCCTGAACAGACACCAGGAACTGCGTAATGAGGCCTACCAATCTGTCAAGATGGCGAGATTTAGGAGTACCAGGATGGCAGCAAGAAGAAGGACCACCCACGAACCCATTGATATGGGCAAACGATTATTGGTCTGGGGAGACCTGTTCGCTACAGAATCTGGTAGAAGCAAGAAACTCGAACCCAGATGGTGAGGACCCTTCGAGGTGTTGGAATACGACTCCCACACACAGAACTACACAGTTAAGATGGACGCTAGGATATACCCCTGCAAGGAAGGAGTATTTCATTGCTCTTTGGTTAAGAGGTTCATGGAGAACGATAATGATAGGTTCCCTGGTAGAGCCTATGCGAAACCAGCGCCAATTCTCATTGAAGAAGTAGCGGAATGGGTAGTTGAACAAGTGTTGGATCACCGCCAGCACTATGGACGAGACCAGTTCCTTATTAAGTGGAAAGGTTATGCGGATTCAGAGAACAGCTGGGAGCCTGTTGAAGGATTAGAAAACGCTATGAACCTTGTCCAGGATTGGAGGACAGAGTATTGTCCAGGCGACAAGTTTCCTATCTTTACGGGATATATAGAGATCGGATTCACGCCAAAGACGCCAGTTTACGGGGAGTTCGCTGATGAAGGAAAGGTGGATGATGGGTTTTGGAAACCCTATTTGGAAAGCGACTATGACGACTCTGGAGTCTCGGATGATGGCAAGATTATCAAGACCTGGTTTTGAATTTTCGCGATTAGGGATATTGTTTTTAGAGTTTTTTGTTTAGGGAAGAAGTTGTTTTGTTTCCGGGGTGTAACCGGTACTGGTTACTATTACTAAGGCTGACAAGCCTAACGGAAACTACCAGGGCTAGTAAGGGGTTAGTTTGTTTTGTTATTGGTTTCAAGTATCGTTTGATACTTAGTTTGTTTTATGTTGGGTTTCACGTATCAGGCTGATACCTGATATGTTTTATGTTTTATTTCATGTATCAGGATGATACATATTTGTTTGCAGTACCGTTTAGGTGTATGAGGCATTTGTTTGATTGGAGGACTTTACAAGCGGAGCTTAGTTATGTCCGTTGCTGGGAAATCAAATGTAAGAAGATGGATTGCTTTGGAAAAGTGAGATCATGTATTTAAAGACTGCCCCTCTGGAGCTTAGACAGGGCAGACTTCAACATACAGAGTTTTCAATATACTTGGTTGAGCAGTTACTTCTTTTCAGTTCGCACAAAACCACAGTAAGTAAGTCTAGGACTTAGCAAAGCTGGCGATATAGTAATCGACGGCTGTTTGACAACCTATCGAGATCTCCGGTAGCTATCACTCACTGGAAGTCCCGACAGTTTGGGATCTGAGTTAGTTATCGTTATACCTTACTGAAATGCATCCCTTTGGTGCCTGATACACCCAGGGAGGCGTTACAATAAGGATGAGTCTATAAGCTACACTGTCATTTGCTGTCCCTCACGGATTCCACAACACTCACGCTACTTACCTGGGTATGACTGACCTTGGACTTGAGACCCCTCTTGAGACTTCTCTCGTCCATCTTATCGCTCTAAGCCCCATTATTCGCAAGTCGGGCACCACCTTTCTCCCCCTCACACCAGCCCATAGGGACCACTTTCTGTCCCCTATGGTTCTTCCCTCTTCACCTGCCTCCTCTGTACCTCCCCTCCTTCCTTCCTCCTCTCCTTCCTGTTAACTTTAGTTAGCTCTACTTAGTTTCCTACATTTGCATAGGTTTTGGGGTGGTGTTTTTTTTCACTTTCGAGTTACAATTTGGCCCTTTAGCCTTTGGTTACTTCTTATACTTCCCTTAGTTAACTGTAGGCAGTGATGTGTCTTATGCAAGCCACTACTATGAGCTTTGGAGGTGTGCTTTTCTTTGTTGGTTTGTTTTTGATTTAAAGTTTTCTTAATACTATATCTTATGATGAATGCTTGCTCTTGTACCTTAACAAGTAATACCTGCAATTAAGAAAACTAAAACCGCAAAAAGAAAATAAATAAAAAAAACTGCCCGTAGTTAGGACTCTCTCCAAGGAAGTAGTCACCTGTTGCTCCCTGCTTATCATATAGGATTATAACAATTAATATAGTTTGATAGGTTAATAAAAATTCAAATACCAGTTGAAGACTAACCTTATTATTTTTGATTTAGATTTGACTGCTCAGTGTCTTATGAAAGCGGTTGAAGATTCTCTAAACTCCATATTTGCAGTAACTAACTTATAGTCAAAACTAGGCTGGAAGATATATAAAAGAAGTTAGAAAGGGAAGAAGAAAGTCAAATAAGAGAGTCATAGAGAAGGCTTGGAGTTTGATGGTAACTGATAGGTACTGAAGGGATTGTTCCGGAGCCACAAGTCAGTTCTGCAGTAATACAGGATCATCCAGAACCTGTTCTGGCAGTGCAAGCCAGACTGAAAAAAAAATGTGATTTTTGAACCTGGCTATTAAGAAGGGTCTACAAAGATGGCTATGAGTCGGAAGATATGGTAAGATACTGTAACGAGGTATTCCTCCCAAAGTGGAGAAGATATATTCTGAGAATAGTTTAATTTAAATCAGATGGGTTATGGAAAATTAGTACTAGGATACCAGTTGGTGAGATACTATAAGTTTTTTCATCAAACATGACAAGTCAAACTGTAACATCAATGATGGCAAATGTAGAATGTGGATTGCCGGGGGAAAGCAACCATTAAGAGCAAAGACAAAAACGTAAAGGAATATTAGTTTCTGGCATTTTAATACCAAGTGGACATTTGTAGGTTGCAGATACAATTTCAAGTTCCCAACTTCTAGAGGATCCTATGTGACCACTTTGCGATATACACCCTATACAAGATACAATTGAGTTTCTCAAGTATGGAAAGGATAACAAGGGGGCTTGGGACAAGATGGTAGACCATATATTACAAATTGCTCTTCCAATATTTTGCTAGGCATTTCCTGGATACTAAGCTCTTTTGGCTTTTGATAATACCTCTAATCAGAGTTCTAATTCAGCAGATGTACTAGTGGTATCGCAAATGAACCAGATTCCAGGTGGAAGTTAGCCTTTGCGACAAGCACAGTTTACTTTTTTCACTCAAAACAAGGCCTACACACTATCATTTGCGCTTAAAGCTATCCAAATATTTTTTTAAGAGATAAAGCAAAAGGGGTTGAACAGTTACTATGAGAAAGCAGCCATTGGACAAAGCATAGGTCGGATGGCTTTGCATTCATACTTGAATGTCCAACAAGAAATAATTACTTTGGCTGGGACTTCTCAGTTGTTAGCAGGTGTTGTGTCCGAGTTGTTTTTTGGGTCAGAGCAGCATTTTAAGAAGCAAAAAGTTTGATTACAGCAAGAGTTGAAAGCTGGTAGGCAGGTGGTGATATTTGATCTTAAGTTTCACTGTGAACTTACTTTATTAAACATTTATGGTGTGTAGCAAAATATTATATACAAGATTACTGCCAGTTTGCCCTTCCTGGTTTGAGAGTGGTTGTTCCTAATGCTTTAGATTCTGTATCAACCTAATCTATTCATCATTACTTTCTTGATTGCATGCGTGTTATTGATGCTGATATGTCAGAATTAGTTATGGCACTCCTGCCTTTAAGCAAGCTGTTTATAAATCCCACCGAGTAATTGTGGATAAGAGTAAATGGCAAAACCAAGCCTTACTCCTGAACTCAAGTTTCAAATTATTTTTCATTTCTTCATTTCTTCTTTTCTTCTATTCTTTCTATGAAATACTTACTTCAATCTCTATATTAGCATAATGCTACCGCACAATATGTTATTCGCTTGTCTGGAATCCAGGAGTTAGAATACATCCACAGCCTAAGTTTATATGCTTACTAATATCATCAGAATGTCGCTGGCACTACGCTTTGAGGCTTCCCCCACCATAGAATTGATCGACAGCTAGTGAAGGTAAGTCTGCCTGCACACAACCCTGCCCCATGGTTTATTTAGCATCTTGGAAGTTGCTTTTTGACTTCGCTGTTTGTATCTTTTTCACTATCATAATACCTTTGTATATACTTTATTCTCTATTTACATTGTAGATATTTTTTATACATGTGAAGAGTCAGATGAGGTTGCAATTGACTTCGAGTCATGTCAAATCTCTCTGATTTCTCGTACTTTTCTTTGTCTCAAATGGCTCCTAAGACGTTAATTTCCACCTCTGCTAGCTTCAAACCTCATTTTGACCCTCTAGCACACCGTCCGTCCAATTATTCGAGTTTTTGCAGTATCTGATACTATGTCCTGGGAATTATATAACTTGTTTTGTGGCAACCAGGAAGTTTACTGGTTTTTGCTGAAACGCACCCATATGCTGGTCAAGCTCCAGCCCTCAGCCTTTTTTAAACAGTTACCCTGCTCTCAGTCCGTCAGCCAGAGTGGGGGGGGACTCCCTTCCCACATAGACAAAAATCCCACACTGGCGACAGTACTCGTACTCGAGAACTTATAGCCCCCCAACCCCCAAATCGACGCCATCCAACCAAAAATGCCCGCTTCTGCTGCTCTCGAAGACCGATTACGCTTCTTAACGGACGCTGTTGAATTGTTGGCTAAAGGCACGGAAAACGAGCCCACGGTGCGCCACCTGCTGGAAGCGGTGCGGGAGCTTTCCAACAGGAAGTTTTGCCCGGCCTGTCAGTCCAGTTTTTCCGATCACAAAGGTGTCCGGCGCCATATTTTGACCTCGATGGATCAAACACACCAAGAACTAGCGACTAAGTTGACGTCCTTGAAATGTACTTTTTGCAAAAGAAGTGATTTCAAATCACGCGAAGGAACCGTGAGACATGAGCGACGATGCAGCAAAAAAAGTGCTGGAGGTAAGAATAGCTTGTCTTTTATGGGGCAAGTGCTAACCCAGCCAGATTCTTCGACGGGCGGCGCGCTCCCAATTATGCCAGCAATGACCACTGATGCTGCTCAACCGAACCCGCCTGTTTCCTCCCCAAGCAGCACTTCGTAAAACAGTGTTCTTTTGGCACTTTGGTGGAGACCCTCGTGTTTTCATTTTTTTTTTTCCCCCGAAGAAAATAAAAGAAATAGCGAAAAGGGAAATGTCAAACTCAGTTCTAAGATACGCTGTGAACTTTCTTGACAGTATTTAACACCAGTGGGTTCTCACCAACTGGTTCATTTCAATCAGACCTTTCGTTCATACTTCTCCTAATTCCCATTTGCTCTTATCGCTGGCTACTTCTACCCTGTTCCGATGAGTGCTTCGTTGGCCGAACTCCTCAGACTAATGGGGTCTGATGTTTCCTCCGGTGAATGGCTCTCCCTCACTACGATTAAGACAAGACTGTCAACCCCACCCGAAAGCTTTTGCGATTGAGTTCCCGGCAGTCGGTAATTCCATTGCAAGGGCAGCGCCAACCGATCAACGGAGCACAGCTGGATAGCTATTTTTAAGCAGGCTACCGACCAACCTCACCATAAGGGCCTGTTTGGATACGATAGTTCCCCATAAAAATGACTATGATACCTCCCTTCCGTTTCACAGCGGCAGAATTTCATTTTCAGATTTTGCGCCCCCGACCAGAGCATTCAGTACACAGCTCGGGGGTCGATTTCTCGTAAGAGGTTGATATGAAATAACTTTCTGCCAAGTTGTAAGACCCTACAAAGCCCATACAAGTGCTAAGGTAATTATCTTCTCTCTGTTCTACATATGTCCATCATCCCCTTTCAATAAAACCCCCAATTAATCTACCTTATCCTACTATGGCTCCTATCTCACCTTTCTCCCTCTCTTATTCCCATCTTCGCTAAAGCCACTTCTCACACCTTCTCCTGTCCAATTGACCGCCGTGCAAAGACTCTATCCCCGCTGCGACAGATCCGGTTTCGTGCACCCTGTATCATTTCTAACATGTTCAATGATGCATATTATCCTGGTGTCGCTGAACCGGCAGCTTCCATGAGGTCGTTAGAACCCCTAGAGGAAATCATCACATTCGTATACCCGTTAGGGTGGTGTCTCCTCTTATATAGGAATAAAGTTGACAAATCACATTCGCCAGCGCTCACGCCGTACCCTCTCCAACCACAGCTTGTTACTACCCTACCGTAAAAGCTCGTGAAATCCACTATCTCCGTTAGCCCAGGACAGGTTTAGCTTGATAGGCCAACAGAATTGCGAATACCGGTTAGTGAGATTCAATACCTGTTGAAGGCTGATATTATTATACCGCGTCAGGGAAACACTCATCTTCTCAGAAGCCTTTAACTCAGAAGCCAGAGATTATGGGGCTAAAGGAAATACAATATAGACACTAGCTATAGGAAGTTGGTGTTGAAATTTCCGTTTATCTCCTATGTATATTTCATGATACTACCGTATATTTCTCATAATTAGTTTGTGTTTCGGTTCCACCTGTACACTGCTTACATTACTACAGCTAGGACATATTATAGGGTATTTCATTATTATTTCAGGATATTATTGGGGATTTTCTTGCGTTTATTTCTTATCTGGTGTTCGGGTTTTCACGGTTGATTATGCTCACACTATCTTAGATTTACGCATATTTATTGGGATTTTCTTGGCAGGATTTCAGGGTCAAACTATGTTCGCACTTATGTTTCTTACATTTGTTTCCCTATATTTCTCTCGCTTATATGAGTTATCACTTCTGTATAAATATGGCAGTTACTCCCCACCTCGCTTAGAGAATTAAGAACCAGAACTCCTACCAATCTGCTCAACTACTATCTCCCTCCTCGCTTAGCGTGCTACGCAACACCCCTCACACTTGCGTAGTATTATCCACATAGAATAGATTGTGCCTTTGGCGTTCACATTTTGAACAGTTGGGAATCCTGGCCAGGAAAACGGATTGAGTTTTCCCTTTTTTCATCCTGATCGTGGAGAATGTTCCATCTTATTTTTTATTTATTTTTTCCATCTATATCATACTGTACCTGAATCAATGCCCTTTATGTTGTTAAAAAAATTAAATCATGAAAGGCAATATCTGATGGATCATCTCAAATTCCCGTATGTTTGAATAGTGCACGATTACTTGGGGGTGGCCCTGAACTAGGTACAAAACGTTACCCCCTCCCTCAATCCTCCTTCTAAGTCTTTGCTGCTCGGAGGGAATTGAAAAAAAAACTCTTCCGCTACATGAAGCCTGATAAGAGGACGTCGAAAAATAAAAAAAATAAAAAAATATGATATAAAATAAGCTAAATGAGAAAACTAAAGCCCTGCTGGGCAGACGGCATCTTCACCGATACCTCCCAAATGGGGGTGGGGTTTATGATTTATTTCGGGGAAAAGTGATGAGTGATGATCCAACTGTGGTGGCATGTTCCTGTATCTCAGTGATTAGGAGAATAAAAAAGGGGGGGGGTTGGGACATGTGTCTGTCAAAATGTAGGTATCAAGGTTGTATGATATATGAAAAGGGAATTGTAAAATTCATAAACTGCTTAAGCCTAGCTATTCCTCCAAACTTTCCCACTTCAATTACAAAAGCTTTTTTTTGTTAACAGCATTTCTCCTTGCGAAAGGACACTTGAGGTTGTGGATATTGTATGTCTACGTTAGAGACTGTTGAGGGGTCTAGAGGCGACAAGGGTGAATACTGATAAAAATGTACCTCCGTATTCTTACGCCTCATGCTCGTGACAGCTCAGATGTGCGGTGTACTTTTATGTATGGGTTGGGTGGGTATATGGCCCATAGATACTTCCTTGATGTGAGGCAGGTTCTTGTGTAATGATATAAAAGGTATATATAGGAGGGGTATGACTCCCCTTTGAGAGAAATCAGCGCTGGCTTGGAATATAATCTTTAAGTCTTGACTACAGTACAGTACATCGGTTCAATTCTTGCTATGATAACCAATTCTCTCACACGGGCAAGTGTCTGAAGACAGATATTTTTTTTCGAATATGAAGTTCCGGGGATGGTCCTGAGGGTCGTTGGGGCGGCTTGGGGGTTACTCATTCCCGATATCGTATGAGATGTGTGTGAGGTGCCTGCACACGGGCTTCAAAATTCCAGGTACAAAATGCTACCAACGGCTCCGCGATAGCGACCAACGGCAAAAACCAAGGCATTGATTGAGTCACCCACTGGCGCAATCATCTATGGTGAGATCGGCTGCATCGTAGTGATTCCACCTGCAATTGTCAACACTAGCTTCTAAGTGTGAAGGAAAGCGAGACTTGCCTTACCTTCACCCGAAGACCCTAGTTGCAAGAGTTGAACCGTCGGCAATGGGAAGGCAATAGGTGAAGCGGGGTCTAGGGAGGTCCCGGGGGCGGATGATAAAGGTGGTGGAGTATAGTAGTTGTTACATAGTAGTGTGAATACCAGTATATTGAAAAATATTGCATATTCTGATACTTGCTTTTGTGAAATTGGCACTGAGAATTGTGTCCAATCCCGTACCGTAATAATATGTGAATTGGTCATGTGACACTCATCTGATGGTTGCGATGATAGAGAACTTCCTTGGTATAGACTTATTACCATATATTATGGGCATATAAGGAGGAAGATTTCCCTGCATGTTCCCACTTAGCTCGATACAAGTAGCGCAAAGTGGAAGAATCCATTTTACAGTCTAAACTAGATTGTGTTCGACAATACCACAGTCCCCGCCAGCGGAGTTGGCGGGGGAGATCCCTCACTGTGAGATGGCCCAGCACCAGCCCGCCTCATGTTCAGGCCTCGATAACAAGACCGGGGAGGGGCAATACTCCTGTTAATATATATATATATATATATTTCCGGGGGGATTGTGTAAGTATCGCGATATTAATGCTCAATGGTGAACCCACGGACTATGCTCGTGGTGGGTCTTCGGGGGTTGCCCAGTATACCTGAACTTAGCGCTCCTTACGGGGGGGGCTATTGCATCTGCTTCTGGCCTCCCGCTTCTTGTTCTCGCCCTGCGGCTAGATCTAGCCACCCCAAATTTGATATCGAAGTTGGTATCATCAATGATTTTCTATATCATATCAACCCTAGAATTTTGCCCTATGTGTTTATGAAGTGGCAGCTCACCATACCATGGCCATCGAGCAATATCCCACCAGTCTAATTTTATAGAAAGCCGAGCTCCTCTTGGTTAAATTCTTCGTTCAGTCGGGAACCAGGCATTCACGACCCCAATTTAAGACTCCCCCTCTCTATATTGAGCTCATTCCAGTCTGCAGCCTCTTCTCTCTCATCATCATCTCCAACAACGCACTCTCCCTCCACGCCCTCTACCAAAAGCTTTAAAACAGAAACACAACCCCAAAACTGTGGACACCCCGGTATCAGAACGCCACCGAGATGGCTATCACCTCTCACTTCACCATCTTCCTCCTCTCAACCTTTCTCCTCCTTTGCACCACCACCCTGGCAGCGCCGGCCAACGACACTATACCAACTATCAAAGCCCCGGAGCTTGCGGCCGCGAACCCGTACCTCACCCAATTGATGAAGGCGATCCCCTTACTCCCTCCCCCGGAAAACGCCACCTCCCTGGCTGCCTCCCGAAAGGTCATCGAGGACGCCATCATCGCCTTCAACCTCAACTACAAGCACCTCCCCACCCCCGGAGACGAAGAAGTCACTTCCGCCAACCACCGGATCTGCGAAACCTCCGGAATATCCCCCACCTACATCGATTCAATCGCCGCGGCGCGCGCACTCACTAACGGAGGCCATTGCAGAATGACTCGAAGGTGTACCGAGTTCTCGACCTGGGGCGAGGCCGCTATTGGAGCTTGCGCGGGAGGTTTCCAGCTTTGGGATTTCAGCTGCAACAGCCTGTGGAATTGGGTTATTGGTATTTGCTTGGGGTGTGTTGCTAGGACTAATGGGGCGGATAGGGTTGGGGGAAGGTTTGTCTTCGACGATGGGTCTGGAAGTGATGCTAGAGTTTATAGGAATTAAGTCGAGTCTTTGCCTATCAGATGGAGACATAGACAGATGGATTGGCTGAAATGGGTTTATTTCCTATGATCTGTATCATACCGGCTTTTTTGTTTCGTTCTTAGAGTGATTCTGGGTGAAAAAAATAAAGTTATAGCATCCGTGGGCATAGGTAATCTCAAGTAATTTACCTAGAATTCCTAACAAGGGACCAAACACCTGAGCCAAACCCACATAAAACCCAAATTTGAAACACCTTGTACACATGTCTATCCCTTGGACCATGTATGATACTAGGCGTTTTTCAAGTATTCGCAAGGAAAAGCAAGCGATCCAGGTATGCTAATAAATGTCTCTATAGGTACCTAATTCCGTAATAATAGCCATAACAGGCACCTTCAATCGGATAACTCAGGTTCCGATTGCTTTTTAAAACTACCGAGTATGCTCCATGAATTTCCTACAGGTCTATCCCTAAACAGAAACACATCCCAGCGCGCTATTCATACTGGCACTAGACCAAACATCTACACAAATTATCACTCGATTTCCAGAACTGGCAACTTCGATTGGATATAAGAAAGTTTAGGCCAGCCCCAGCGTGACATCACAGTCACACGGACTCCACGAATAGAGACTCATAAATGTCAATATAATAAATCCACATCAGACTACCATTCATGCAGTGGTTTCTCTCGTCACTGAGCCTTTATCCCGTTCCGGCGTTGCATCACACACCCGCACCCGGCCTAGGCCATCTGAAATTGAAATTAATGCTCTTCAGCCCAGCGAAGGGACGAATGCTGCTAGTCTAGAAAGCGCATCTGTCTGACGTGACATACCGCATTTTCTGGGGAAACTGGAAATGGGCCTAGGGACTTAGCGGGAGTGCTAGATGAGAGAGTGACATACCGTATTTACTCGATTTATTCAGAAGGTCGCCAAGAGGTGGCGCTGGCAGCTCGCAATATCAGGCAGGGGTACCCTATAATATCTATAATACAAGTCTTAAGAGTGCTGGAAATAAGGAAACCGATTGCGAGCCTTGTCCGAGATCGACAAAATGGTTCCACCTGGCTCAAATTGAAGGTAGTCTGTCACTGGCTGCACGTGGCAATATTATTCACACTGCCAGAAGAATTGCAGAAATTCGAGCTCTGAGTTCTCCGGCCCATGATTGGGATAGCTACCCAGTACCCATTGAAGTAGTGGAAGAGCTCGGTAATCTTGCCTCTCATGATAGCAGGCTGGGACCACTATATCCTCTTTCCAATGTTCCACCTCAATCCTATCAAATCCCATAATCTGAAACTTATGATCCTTACTCCCATCAATAGGGAGAGTCTAGCCAACATCCTGAAATGACTTTTGAATAAGGGAGTGTTTTTCCAGGCAAAATATGTGCCATGCCCATGCCATCACATGAGTGACCAGAACCAGTTTATCGCTGACCGACCAACTTTCAATATCCCTCACTTATCTACATACTGTTAGGTAAAGTCTTGGACATACTGCTTAAAGGGCTGGTTGACCACTGTATCTAAAGTTTGCAGAAGACCACTATAGCCTGCAGGAATGAAAGAGGTAGTAACTGCATTTTCTTTGAGTTTCAAGAGAAGGGCTAGGTTCTTGGAACAAGATGCAATATCCAAGACCAGTAGGCTGTGTTGGCCCAGGCCTTGACAGTCAGAGGCTGTAACTGGCATAACATTTAAGGCAGAAAAGAGCTCCTGATCAAGAAACTGTGAAAAGCGGTCTTCATTGTTATATGCTATTGGATTAAACTCAACAGTAACACAAGAATTCCAGATATGTCCTTCCTCTCTCCGAATATTATCACCAGTCCTGCCATGAAAGATTAGCTTAGGCCTAATATGTGGAATTCTTTCAGACTAGATATATAAAATCAGTGTTGCCTGACGTTTATCCCAACCCTCACAGTCTGTTTTACCAACTACAGTCCTACTTCCTACGAAGTCATATGTTCTTCCCTGTAAATATTCATAAGGGAAAGGAGTTTTGTCAAGTTTGAGAATTCGAGAGGAGGAGAAGTGTAACGGAATCCTACTATGTTTCTACCATTACCACTGACTTGATGTTGGTTATTACTTATTTGGGTTTATACCTGATAAGCGCTAAGATTTGGTTGTCCCTTCCTACTTGGTTATGACTTCCTAACTGCTGATTCTTTCCTTGTTTCGCTTATCACTACCCCTCCTTGCTTCTACCCATTTGGGTATCGCTATCCTCCTGCTATACCTACTGGATTTGTATAGTAGTAGCGATCTCTTGTTCCTTCCTGTTTGGATTCCATTACTTGTTTTGTTAGCTCCATCCTGTCGCTTTTAACCCTCTGTTTTTGGAATATGGTTACCTTGTTATGCTGCCTCTGTTAGCATGTTCGTTGGACAGGATATTTGCACTTTTATTTAGTTTTTCTAGCTACAATCTTTTGTATTTAAAAAGCCTGCAATCCCTTAGGGATTCGGACTCTCAAGTCTCTCAGGACTATCATATTTAATACTACAAGTTGAACGGTCACTCTATGACTTCCATACCTTTTACCTTGTCTATTGAAAACCCATCCATCGAGGCTTCTCCCCATATCCTAATAGTATCTTCAGAGTCCCTTTGGGATTCTCGAGATACTTGGGAGTAGGTTACATTTTTTGACCTAAACTCAAGTATACCTTTGATCCTCGGCAGAGGACTGATCACCCTTCGCCTACCTTGACCCTGCAGTACTAGTACACCTCCCTGTTTCCAAGAATGCCTTGAGCGGACTCCTGGCGAGACCAGCTCACCCTAGCTAGCAACCATTTCGCTTCAAAGAGATACCAGAAGGCACTTCACTAGAGGATCGGTAGCATCCCCCTCAGGACCCCAAAGTCAAGCACCAGTACCCCCATCTGCACCACCATCTGAGGACTCAGAACTATCTTCAGTAGATAGCAGCAGCAGCGAAGAAGAGGACAAAGACCAAGCTCATGCTCTACACCAAGACCAAGACCAAGCCCAAGTCCAAGAACGGCTCCATCAAGAAGTCCAATCCAAGAAAGAACCAAGCTCACAATCAGAATCAGATTCCGGTTCAGAGGACGCTCCAGGACCAGTACCCACAGCTTCGCCACCTAGACCACCTAGTCTACCAAGAGAACCAAGAGAACCAAGTCCTGCATCAGACGATTTACCTAGTCTACCAAGACCACCTAGTCCACCAAGTCCTCCAAGCAATCCAAGCCCTACACCCATCGCCATGTCAATCCCTCATGAGGGAAATAATCATCCTAAATGGCCTGCACTATTTACATTCATAGGAGAAGGAAAAGATCGAGCTCATTGAGAATAAACTCATAGTTAAACACAGTCCATCAATGCATCGCCAGCTTTGGCATAATTGACGATGCCCCTGAAGCCCTGCAATACTATGGAGCCTATTGCAGAGAGAAAGCCCACGATAAATTCACCGAATATGAAGCATCCCAAGGAGACCAAACAGTTGCTGGACTCAAACAGAAATTCGAGACCTACTTCCTTCCTTCCACATCAACAGATACCATCTATGAACAGTGGCTACAAGTCAAGCAAACTACTGACGGAAAAAGTACACAAATTACCGACACTGTAATCATACTTGAAAGCTGGAGAGACAGTCTCCCCCCTGGAACAATATCGGACTATTCAGCGAAGCAGAGACTCCAAGATGTCATGGATATCAAACTAAAGCGAGAAGTGAAACCACACATCACTTCAGATACCTCCTTTGACCAGCTAGTGGAGATAGCGGATAAGCAAGATGCAAGTGCCCACACTACAGGAGTCTATGGAAATCGTCAAGGAAATGCAACCTCTAATGCAGTTTTCCAACAAGCACCATAGCGCCCCCAGAATAACACCCAGCGAAATCACCCCAGGTTCTCCAACAACACCTCTCAACATCGAAGAGTATGCCAGGCTGAGAAGGATCGGCACAGAAGTGACATTTACTGTTACTATTGTGGAAAACATGGACACTACTCTGATAACTGCTTTGAGAAGAAGAAGCATAGGAGCACCCAGCAGCGAGCAAATGGAGGCCCTGGCGGAACAAGGAGACCCCTGAATGTCAGAAGAACATACCACACCCAGGAAGACGATCCTAATGCAAAGGAATCAGTCACAGTTACCACAAACTATGCAGGACCTAGTGGAACTCAATCCCAAGCCCTCGAATATACATCACAGTCAATGGCCACAAAGCAAAGGCATTATTTGAAACAGGAACTACAGGAGACAACTTGATATCAGGAAAGTTTGTCACTACCTACCAAATTCCTACCAGAAACCTCGAGACTCCTATCAACCTGAAGTTGGCAGTTAAAGGATTACTCTCAGTAGTCAACTATGTGGCAAAGCCTGTCATACAGATTGACAAGGAAAACGGCGATATCTCTGAAGCCATAGTCTGTTCCCTGGACAACTATGATATCTTCCTAGGAATGCCTTACCTTACTGCACACCATACTGTAATAGATTGCGGAAAATCTATTATCACCTTCCCTGACAAGGGAATCACCTTGACCTGCAAGAAAGCAACCCATGCCTGATTTTCAGCAATGAATGAAGCAGATGCCTGTGACTTCATTTCCGAGTTTCCAACAGTATTCCCTAGCAAGAAAACTGCGGAATTACCACCTTTGAGAGATTGTTACACATATGGGATATGGTACTAGACTTTCGAGTCTAAAGATGTGATGGTATATAGCGCCGGGAGGTGACTATATTGACTACAACCCACACTGGCAAGAAGTAGGATCGTATCCAGAACTACTCAGCCTCGGTGAAAGATGACAGAGTAATTTATCCAGGTGGATCTATTACGTATTCTGCATTCTTGATAATCCGAATGCATCTGCACATGAGTGCATATATGCAGGAAAGACGGCCATCCAGACTGATCACCTGGTATTCTGTACGATGTTCGTAAATGGGTGGCATCAATTTGAACTTAGTTCATTTGGCAAAGAAATTGAAGGCTATCTACTGGTGGAGTACTTGACACCCTCAGATAAATAGATAGTCTGGGGGATCACTTGCTGTAGTGGGGTCATACATCTTCAGGGTCAAACAGTGTTCACACTGATTAGACCTTGGCCGAAGTTTCCAAGGATACTTCTTTTATATGGCCAACCTAGGTACTGGGAAAAGTGTATAAATAGTTAGCAGTCCCCCGTAGTTAAGGGATCATCAAGGAACGGAGAAGAGACCTTAACAATATATCAAGTTATCAGTTTATCAAGTTATAAAACCTTCGAGAATCTTTTATCTTTTATCCAAACTATTACCGAGCTTTCCTGACAGTTCTCCGATTTTCTCGATACGAGCACGGCCTAGACAATTCAACAATACTGAATTGGCTACCCCGTAACACTATATTGTTACTCTCCTGTCATCAAAGCACCTTAATATTCTCTCATGCCTAGAGAATACTTCGACGCACAAAGTTTTCATCAGTGCCAACATTGTGGACACTGTCGACCTCTCAACTTTGACAACGTGTTTCACATCTGTTGTGAAGAGTACGCACTGGACCTCCGCGCAGTTGCACTTCGACAACTAGAGCGCATACAGCGAAAATATATGGAACATATCTATCGACAAGATAGACGACGTATAACTGCTTTCACAAAACGAAAACAATAATCTACCTTCCCATTTTTGGTAAAGTTACTTACTGCTGAACTTGCGGAAATACCGCTATTTGAAATAGTTGAACTATATGGTTCACTAAAACATTGTTTAGAAAGACATCTTGGAGCCTAAGCGAACCATGGCTATGGCAGGAGATGACACACCTATTCCTAGTCCTTTGGGACCAGATCGGATGATGGAAGAGGATGATACGGAATCTACCCCTTCGGCATCTCTAATTCCGTCCCGAAGCTGGACCAGCTCTCCCATTACGGATTTGGGTCGTCCACCATCAACAGTTCAGAAACGAGCCGAGCGTACCAAGAAGCCTGTCAATACGCAAGATAACTTCCAGCAAAATGTGGTCTATGCATTACGCCACCTGGACCGATCCTTGAAAGAAAGTTCAGATGAGAATCATATTGCGATCTCAGCACTATCACAGGAGGCCAGGCAGGGTTTTATAATGCTAGAGTTGCTGCAGAGCCGTATGGCCAGAGGTGAGGTTATCAATGATGCTGAGATACAGGAAGGTCGCCGTGCATTGGAACAATTGAGTAGCGATACCGAACGGAAGCAGCAAAGGTTACGTGCCCAGGTTCAAGAAGAGTTCCGACGTCAACAGGCTCAACAAGAGCAACAGGCCCATGTTTCTGAAACGAGGGACCGAATCTTGGAAAAGGCACTTATGGAACTTAATACTAAGTTGAATCAACAGGAACAGGAATGGACCAGAAGGATGAATGAGCAATGCGAAATTGCTGCTCAACACCAACGAGAACAGAGCGCAGGTATGAAGGCCTACCTGGATGCTGTGGTACTTCAGTTGGCGGAAAGGACTCCTGCACCAATACAGCATAGACCAAGTGATGGTGACCCAGGACCGTCGAACCGAAGACAATCAATAGTACCCATAGAAGGTACTATTCCTACAAAGGAATCTGCGTCAATCCAAGAAAGGATAAAGGAAAAGGAGTAGACCGTGGAGGAAATAACCTACCACCGCCACCACCACCAGGTAACCTTGGTGATGCCCCTGACCCATATGATGATGACGGGTCCGATAGTGATGGAGAGGATGGTCGGGGCAGAAAGGGCGGCAGGCCGGAACGCGCTCCCCGTTTACCAACTATTCCCAGAAACGATGTACCTGAGGATAGGTTAACTATGGCTTTCTTAGAACGTATTGGTGGACTCTCCCGACCAGCTAAGCTAATAGCGGAACCACCTTACTTCTTTGAAGGAAATGACAACCAAGACATACGAAATTGGTTGACAGCCTGTGAAGACTATTTCGCTCGAAATCCTACACAGTGGGAAAATCATGCTCATCGAATAGTTTTTGCCTTGGGGAAAACAAAGGGGAATAAAGTGGCACCCTTCTCGGAGAAATACCGGAAGGTGATGGGTGGATTAGGTGGATATACTCGGGACCTGGACTATTCTACATGGGAACGCTTTCGACAAGAAATTACCAAGCGATACATCGGCATCGAAGAGGAGCGACGAGCCCTAGAAGAAATGACTAAGGTAGTCTATAAGGGAAAAATAGACACTTATCTTCTTCTCCTCGAAAACCTCAACATCAAAGCTGGCCTTACTGGAATTAGTTGGAGGGTATGAGTGGAAAGCAAACTTCCAGAGGAAATTCTGCGACGGTTATCGCATTTGTAATTCTCCTCCGATGACGAATAGATGGAAACCATATGGGAAGTTGGTAGACAAGAAGAAGAATTCCTTGAACGGTGGAAACTATCCAAAGGTGAACCCTCGATGAATGCATCTCTCTCGAAAAGGAAACGTGTTGATACCAATAAAGGTGTCTATGCTAACCGAGGCTCCGATGGAAACAAGGATCACAAATGGAAAAGGATTAAGGCAAACCCATCCGAAAAGAAAGTGGGAAACCAAAACAACGATGAGCACACAGACTGGAAGAAAGCTCATAACGGAATCCCTCAAGAGGTAGTGGATAGGCGAAAGGAAGGAAGGGGTTGCACTCGGTGTGGCCTTAGTAACCATACCTGGAGAAAATGCCGGAAGGACATTGTGGTTGCAAGAACCTTCGCTAAACCAGTAACTAAGGACAGACTGAAATTCCTGCGCAAACCACCTACAGCAACAGTGCAACCAAAGGTCAATCACATACAGAGTGAAGCAGCACCTCGGTTATGGGAATTATCAGACACGGAAATGTCCTAATGACACCAACGGCAACAGCGCTTGGGTAGTCGGGGTACTAGGAAACTAGGTACCGGAGTCGAAATAAGGGATCCCCCTAGGCTGGGGAGTAGAAGGATTGCAACTTTGTGGAAAAATTTGGCAAAACGCCAGGTTGGCCCACCATCCTACCCCCATCCGCAGTACCAGTATTTTGTGCCACCGAAGTTCGAAAATTGGTAAGATATGGTGAAAATAAATTTTCATCATATATTTTATATTTTATTTTTTTATTTGGTTGAAGAGTGGTTGATGGGCAGCCTAGCCGCTCTGCCACTCAACTGACCGTAGAATCTGGTAATCAATTACTCAAACCTCAGAGAGGCTTGAACGCATGACCTTATTGAAGAGTCCGCCCGGCCAAGGCAAGACTCTACCAACTAAGCTACGAATGGACAACCCAAGAGATGGTATTTTGCGACAACATTTATAGCGCAAAAAGACAAACACCACTTTCCCTTTTGGGACAGGCTAGTCCAAATTTGGAAACGGTTACCATTTTCAGAATTTGGCACTCTTTTTGGGATTAATATTTTATTTCCAAACATATTACCACTTTAGGCAATTTTCTTGCTACAAAGTAAGGGAAGTATAATTTTTCCTTATTGCATTTTTATGGTGTTTTACAGGTTTCTCCCCTATTGACGGGGGTTTTAATTTTTTGGGAGCCCCTCGGCAGGGGGTAAAGACCACTTGTAGTGGGCCGCCCAGAATCTTAAACATTGACTATTTGTTTAGTTCGTCTGAGGAGACCTCTATAGTCGAAACAATGCTGGCGTTGTTACGAACCCCCAAGCTATACAACCATAATGTCTTCTAAGCGAGGACGAACTGACATAATACAGTTGCAAAAGCGACAAAAGCTTACCAGTGAGGAACCTAAACGCTACCAATGCCCCGAAGGAACTGCACATCTCTATGTGTACAGGAAACGATATGGAATAAGAGTCCTATTAGACTCAGGATCTAATATCTTCGTCATGCACGAAAAATTGATCAAGGAATTGAATATTCCTTATGAATCTCGCAAAGACCCTAGACCCATTTTGGGTTTTACAGGAGACGAATTCTCTACGGGAAGGGATTATACCCTTCCCCTTTACCTGGAAATTGGAAAGAATAAACACTTATCAAAGATTGTGTGTGAGATCGCACCTACGGAAAACTACAGAATAATAATACCTTTCGGATAGTGGAATAATGAACACCCCATTAAGGGAATCCATGACCCGGAAAGTTGGATCTTTGAGGATCCAGAATGTCAACTTCATCTCTTGCCAGAGGATGAAGGTATTATCTCAATCGAATGAGATGAGGGAGTTCAACAAGAACCGGAGGCGGTGGTTATTGGACGAGTTGCGAAGGTAGATGATGAGGAAGAGATAATATCCGATACTCTACCAGTAGAATACCACAATTACAAAGACCTTTTTCGTCCTTCAACAGCGGCGAAACTACCATCTCATCTAACCTTCGCCCATGCTATCGACCTCAAACCTGACACTCAACCACCGTGGGGACCTATATACCCTCTCTCGGAAAAGCAGTGAAAAGCACTACGAACATATCTGGATAATATGTTAAGACAAGGAAAAATTTCCCCCAGCAAATCACCAGCCGGAGCACCAATACTTTTTGTGCCAAAACTGGATGGACGTCTTAGGTTGGTAGTTGACTACCGAGGACTAAACAAGGTAACTATCCACAACAAATATCCACTACCCCTTATGATGGAACTACGCGACCGTGTTGAAGGAGCCACTATTTTCACCAAGTTGGACCTGAAGGACGGATACCACTTGATACTCATACGAAAAGGTGATGAATGGAAAACAGCTTTTCGCACACAATACGGCTTATATGAATATAACGTCATGCCATTTGGTCTGGTAAATGCACCAGCCACCTTCCAATCAATAATGACTATGATCCTGAAAGACTTTCTTGATGAAAGAGTGGTAGTATACATTGATGATATACTTATATACTCTAAATCTGAGAAGGATCATGTCATATTGGTTAGAAAAGTCTTAGAAAGACTGCGAGAATACAGAACGGCCATCTCGCTTACGAAAAGCACCTTCCATGTCACATCAGTGGAATTCCTAGGGTATATTGTGGCTGTTGATAGAGTTACTATGAGCGACAGAAAGGTGGAATCAATCAAGGCCTGGAAACCACCCACCTCAGTAAAAGAAATTCAAATATTTATGGGCTTTGCCAATTTCTACCGACGGTTCATAAAGAATTTCTCCGCACTATGCGCGCCAATTACTGATTTGCTAAAAGGTAACCCGAAGGATTTTTCTTAGGGTGAAAAGCAACAGCAAGCGTTTGTGGAGCTCAAACGTCGGTTCATCACAGCTCTGATATTATGTCATTTCCATCCAGACAGGGAAACAGTAGTGGAAACAGATGCCAGCGATT
>QFET01004219.1:0-13827 GCA_003316355.1 Tuber calosporum
TATCAACATCTTACCCAAGCCTTAGAAACGATGAACCTAAAGGTTACCGACTTTGATCCCTGTATCCTAATTGCAACAGATTTATACTGTTGTATATACGTTGATGACATTCTCATCACCGGCAATCCCTCCAAAGTCAACCAGTGTGTTGACAAACTACGATCCCGCTTCCAGTGTACCGATTCTGGTGAAGCATCTATGCTACTCGGTATCCAAATCAAAAGAACAGAAACCGGTATCAAGCTATACCAGGAAAGATACATTACAGAAATTCTTGAACGATTTGGTATGACCGATGCAAATGAAGCCAAAACCCCAACCGAAGCACACTCACCACGTGTTAAAGCTACTCCTGATGAGGAACTCTGCTACCAGAAAATATACCAATCCATAATAGGATCCTTGATGTATGCTGCCGTCGCTACCCGGGTAGACATCGCATATGCGACCGCATTCCTCAGTCAGTTTGCATCCAACCCAACAAACACTCATCTAACAGCTGCCAAATGAGTTCTTCGCTATCTTAAAGGTACAAAGAACAAAGGACTAAGCTTCCGACACGATACAGAGGCTCTGCCTCTAGAAGTCTACAGCGATAGTTCCTATGCATCGAACCTCGACGATAGAAAATCCTTCACTGGATTGATTATAGAGACTCATGGGCATACAGTTCTGTGGGGCTCCAAGAAACAACGCATAGTAGCTCAATCAACTACAGAAGCTGAATACGTCGCACTGTTATTTGCGGCAAACCAGAGTGTTTGGATTAGACGAGGCTTAAAGCAAATGGGCATCACAACAACGCCGATAGTATATTGTGATAATACAGCTGCAACAAGTCTCACCGAGAACCATGGAGTCTCAGATCGAACCAAACACATCGATGTCCGATACCATTCTGTTAGAGAGCTGCGTGAGAAAGGAGATATTCAAGTAGTTAGAGTTGAGTCGGAAAACAATGTATCAGATCTATGTACAAATGGATTATCGCGGATTTCATTTGAGAAATTACTGATGAAGATAGAAATGGAAACGTAGGGGAAGTGTTGGAAAAAATACGTTATCACATTCTATGTAGTCATATATGTATGTGAGTCATGTAACACATACACATATGACGAGTCATATATATGGCTGGATTTCACGTGATACAGAGATGGGTATATATATTTCGGGTTTTCTCCTCCTGTATCCTTACAACTCAGTAGCGCAATAGTGGAATCACAGCTTTTTAGTCTACAAGATACTGCGTTCAAATCTCAGTGCCGCCTTATAAAATATAAGAGACAGCCTTTGATACTGCAATATTTTCAAAAGGTGATGCGAGGAGCTAGTTTAGGGAGTATTAGAACAAAATATGTTCACGTCAGAGGGGCTGGGATGGCAAGGATGGAAAAATAAAAGTGGAACAAATGAAACGTAAGTGAATCAAAAGGCCATCTCCCAGAATAGGGGGATACACAAAATGAACAAAGCGGAATAATTCCGTTCCGACGCGGATGCTACCTTTCCGGAGGCGAATGCCTTGCGTACAAAGTAGGATGTGTTTTTGCTGATGTGTGTTACCATTTGAGTCCCTTTGGGATTCTCGAGATACTTAGCTGTAGATTATATACACATTATAGCATTATATATATATCGTATTTCTAGATATTTTATAGAGGGGTTGCATTTACAGGCTATCTTCCATTTCTTGTATATATTGTGTAGCTAGTAAACTACAAACTCAAATATGTCAAGGTTGCAAAATATGTGGTAAGTATAAAGGAAGGCTGAGGCGGTGAATATTGTGTTTCATAGAATATTTGATAAACTCATTATTCTCTACATGTGGACAATAGACATCAAAAATGAGTATCAGAGGTTGGTCAATTACTTTTGCTGTGTGTATTGAAGGTTCCAATAGCTCTTTCAATCATTTAATGTAATTTCAATAATGGTTAACTGTAACATATGTACATAATCTGGTACCTCTATAACTCCTGTTATTAGCCTCTCCTACATGATATTATATTAATTTAAATTCATTTCTTTTGTACTTGATTTCCCTACTCAAATCTCTATATACACCCAATTGTCATGCTGTATACGTTAGAGGACTGGCCGGATTTCTGCCTGACTTCCATGGAAAGCAACATGCCATATATACCAGTTCTATGATGCAAGCAGTTTTGTGGAAAAGCCTCAGACTTTCTAGGACTCCAGCAGGGTACATGACTCTGGTCACTATACACTTACCAGCAATAATTATAGCTGTATGTTTCCAGTGGGTTAGCTCTTAGTAGAAAGATTTCATGTATTTAAGGATAGTCTGCTAGGTAGTAGGGCATATATAACCTACTTCTAATTATCTTGAAAATATCATTTGCACTCTTTCAGTAGAGTTAGGATAGGGGGGGAACTTTGATAAATAGGTCTTCAATAGATAAGGCAAAGGGTTATGAACCCATATACTAACTGTTCAAATTGGACTAGTAAAATAATAGTTTTGTACGGGTGGACAGTTGCAATTCTTAAGTGATTCCAGGTTCTTTAAATACAAAAGATTGTAGCTAGGGAAACATTACAAAAGTGCAAACAGCTTGTCCAATTAATATCCTAACAGAGGTAGAATGATAAGGTAACTATATTCTAAAAACAATAGGATAAAAGCTACAGGATAGAGCTAACAAAATACATAATTGAATTCAAACAAGTAGTAATAAGCAATCACAGGTACTATACTAATCCAGTGGTTATAGTAAGAGGAGAGTGATACCTAAATGAGTATAACCAAGGAAAGAGTAATAATCAGTGAAAAAAGGAATGAATAGTCAGTTAGGAAGTTATAGAACCACATAGCAAAAACCGACCAAAGAGTAGCGCTTACCAGCTATGGATCCAGATATGTAATAACCAACATCAAGTCCGTAGTAGTCATAGAAACATTATACGATTATGTTACAAGACATCAGACTTGTGACACAGGCTTAGGTAACCAATCCACTTGGTTTAACCGCTATCCTATTGTTCCCCTTTGCTTTCTAAAACTATTCTATTGTACTCCCTTCTCTTGACTTCTCAGTAAGTCTTCCTTTGATACTAAAGTGATAGCAAGCTACTGCTTAGGCTCTCATGTATAACTATTCACATAGTCTAGTATCTGTTACAATTCTTGTCTTTCTAATAATCATATTGTAAACCAGTTTATAAATTATTAAAAAAGAAACCCTATATATTTTGTTAACCTTTCCGATATTCATTCACAATTTATCCCTACTTCCTCCTTCCTTCTTCTATCAACTGAAAGATTACTATTTATACTAAAAACACTGCAAAAACCTGACCTTGAAATTAAATTTCAATCCTTGAATAGCCATATATAGAAAATTTTTCAAAAGTCATAAAATCAAATCTTACATCAGTTTAGACTTTCAAATAATTATTTTAAATCATATCACACTATATTCTATGATCTAAAATCATGATTCAGTGTGAAATACAATTTGAAATCATAATCATGTTTGCCAAACACTGTCTCTATATAATAAAGTATTTTTATTTTATTTTATTTTATGTCAAAAACTTTACTTTTCTATGTAACTAAAGACTCAGACTCAATAAAGTTACCAGCAAACTACTAGCCTGATACTGCTCAGTCAGATGCCACTCTGTTATCCCCCTTGAAATCAATTCAGGTACTGTTTTACTTTAGTTCAATCCCTCCAATTTAGTCAATCCTTCTCTTACATCTCAAAAAGGTCAACAGAGCTCCTGCAAAGGTAACAGCTCTATTAATGCCCATTCCACTCTTCTCCTTTGCTACCATACCACCTAGGCTCCTCAACCTTTCAGAGACATAAAGCCATAAACTATGAAAGAGCTTACAATAAAGAAGTACCTAAATTAAGCAATAAAATGGTTACAAGATGACCCTAGCGAGAAGGTCATTACCGCGGCCAAAATCTTTGATATAAAACCATCACCCGTCCACATGTGCCAACTATCAACACACCACCAAGAAAGAAATACCTCTTGTATCGTATTTATCTTAATTTCTCTGCCAATCATGAAATATCACTTGCTTTACTTCTTCCTGGGAAACCCGCAATTTCTTCCATATATCAAGAAATACTATAGCAGTCTTACAGAAGGTTCGAATTTGTATTTGGAGAATATGTGACTATCTTTTGACATACAAAATCATGATAATGTGAAAATTTGGATGTCTAACCAAGTAACCCGGTACTTCGTTTTTCTTTTCAGATAAATACTTTCTATTTTACACTCTTCTACAATAAACCACAATACACAATATTATCAAGAAAATCTATTGAGAGCAAGAGATGGTGCAGGTGAGCAAGAGGAGGTGTGGGGGAGCAAGGGGAGAATTGGGGGAGGTATGGAAGAACTAAAATCGCGAGAGAAGAGGTACAGCAAGGTCTATCGAGAGGAGCAAACGAAGCCGCAGGAGAGCAAGTAAAGGAGAGGGAGAGCAAGAAAATCCACCCTTACTATACGTGATATGTTAGAACGCCTATCTTCATGACACTGTTCTCGGATATAACCAAACTAGGTCATACCCTTTCGCTGTCGCAAAATCTTAGGCCCCGTTTGGCGCGACTCCACCCCGAGATTGGCCCCTCAACAGCACACACCGCACACTTTCCTTGTCATAGACATGGTAATGCATTACACCCTCTCCCACTTTCTGCTTAAGAGCAATAGGGCAAGTGCTCGAGTAAATATCTAGCATAGCATCGGGAAATTCGACACTTCTCGCCAGATTCACTACCGCAGGCGATAGCCACCTCAAATTACGGATAAAGAAAGCGAAGCTGGGGTCGAAGTCTTTTCTCCAGTGAGTACCCCCCCTAGTACTGGAAAATCACATAAGATCTTGCGAGCCGGACAAAACAATCCGCCCCATTTTGCCATGAGTTGCATAAACCCTTCGTTTCTTCAGGCCACGTCCAAGGCAACATTGAGTTCTAGAATTTTGTCTCACGCTGCGGGCTGTGATCTAGTCTCCCTCCAAGCCAAAACGATAGCTCCCCAATTGTTATTATTGTTTTTCCGCCAATGAGATATAGGGGCTTCAGGACCTGGGTCACTTCTACCTCCATTAAAGACCGAGTGATTACCTATGACTGGACATACAAGACCGCCGAACTGATCGATTTTCTACTAAGATATTCCCCAGTGTATATGATATAACAGCCCATGAGCCGGCTGAAAGGTTCTCTGGTTGACGGATTCAATGCGTTTCGTATTGAATAGGATTAGTTGGTAAACTAACAGCAAGCATGGGGGAGTCGATCAGGATCGTTCCAGAAATAAGGCAGTGATAATGTCCAAATCGTACCATACGATCCCCTACCGTAAGTACGAGTACCCAAATAGAAGAAAAATATGCTAGGACGTTGTGCCTGCCTCACCTAGTTAGGCGCTTTGCATATTCCTCTTTTTTTGTCTCAGCTTAGGGCTGAGTTTGCTGTGCTTCCCCCTCGCTGAACTGAGAAGGGGAATCCCAACGTCCTAGCACATTTTTCTTCTATTTGAGCACCTACGGTAGTTGATGAATGGGCAAAGGTGCAGGCGGGAGGTTATGAGGAACGGCTCCTTTGCGAGAGCATTCCGCACACCACACCACTTTGAGGGTAGGATTCCCCAAATAAGAAAAGCGACGAGTGTCCGTCCGCTACTCAAGCTCCAAATTGCAACACTCCAGCCACCCGCCCGAGGGCTCCCCTTACCCCTTTCCCCAATGCTCCTAGTTTCTCCTGGAACCCCTCGCCTTTCTCACTTCACCTAACTATACCCAATTTCAACGATATTCCCTTATGCACAGGAAGCGGATTCCGGTCCGTGCATTTTTCTGATACTCACAGTGTCGCCCGAAGAGTGCGCATCGCCCCATGTAAACAGTGAGAATGTATTCATCTGTGCGAGGTACTCCCAGCGATACAGGCTCCCAACAGGCAGGCAGCGGTGTTTGCGAGAGAGTCGTGATTGCCTAGGTAGATATGTACTCGTACTAGGGGATGAGCATAAGCACGGCGAACTTGTTTCGCACAGGCAAAACCAGGCGTGTGTGACCATAGGGACAGCCAATCTTGGCTCGATTTTCGAGGTGGAAAAAAGTCTGGCGAACTCTTGGCACAATGAAACACACTCACCATGCGGCACTCAACCCCATGATTGGCTGATTGGCCAACGAGCGAACCAGAATGACTTCGCCAGACTTACTCGAGTACCCACAACCCGCGTTACGTCGCCCCTTTGACCTGCTTTCGTCAGCTAATGGGATAAAATGCCGTATCATACCGTAGCTGGAGTCCCTGCGTACCCTAAGCCATGGGCCGTGCTCCGGATGAAGCCAAAACCCATCCCTGATCCCAAATGTTCCCACCCGCCGAACCACGCTAAGAAACCCCATCAAACTTCCATCAAGCCACTCCCTTTCAGGTTCTCCCCAGTCCCCCACCACTCAGCTGCTTGTGCCTCAGCTCAATTACTCAATGGTTCTGGATTGTGGTTATTTGATCGACGTTAGGGAGGAGAGAAGCTGAAAATGGCGCCTTTGCGTGGTGTCCCCAGTGAACAAACGAGGTTAGAGTTCCTTCAACCTGGTGATATATTTCAGTCAGAAATTGAGCAGTTTTACTGACAGAGATTACCGGGGTGCTTTGTGGGGCTCCTGCGGCATTTGTTTCGAGCTTCAAACTCGAGGGTAATAGTCCTGATAAGCTTACCCCAGATTTTCACCTGCCGGTACTCGTACTGGACGTCAAATACAACAACAGAAACAGGCGGCAGGCTCCGGCTTGGTGGCGATCCCAAGAGAAGCTTAGCACGCTCTCGACGTAATAGATACTGGCCCTGAAGTGCGGAAGGATTTCTTTGGGAGGGAGCAAAAAGGTTTGTCTGGTGATATGCAGGTACTCGAGTTCTGTAATGTGCGGCTTGCCCTTGCTAACAGTATTTCTGTGTCCCCAACTCCAACAGCTCCCCATTTACTAGTACACGTGACCAGAGCAATTCCGCTCTTTTGAAATTGATGGGTTCGTCAGGACCCTCAACGGTATATTGGACTCGGCCGGGCCTAGAGCACGAAGCCCCAGCTCTGGCTAAGGTATTCGCAAACTCTCACCGTGGGTTATACTCCTTGACGACGGTTATGGTACTCTTCATCTCTCCTTGGCAAAAGTTTGATGCCAACAGTCTCCAGGAATTCTGAATAAGACTACCGTATATCGATCGCTCGTCTGGAGCCCCAACCTGAGAATCCGAAAAGAAACTACTATTACTCAACCAGCCCTTTTTTTAACCCAAAATGCTTCGGTACAAAAAGCCCAATAGTAGAAGAAGAATTTAGCCCCGGTATTGAAAAAGCGTTTTTTCAAGCGCCAAGCTTTGAGTTGGCCGTCAACTCACTTACCCGAGCACGATACCAGCACAAGACAGCGTTACACACACGAAAGGCCCGCCCCCCGAAAAAAAAACCACACAGGGTACCAGGAAACGTCCTTCGGAGATGCTTGTAAAGCTACAAACAGAGGGTTCAACTACCAGAGGCAGAAGTGCAGGAAGTGGGTGAGCCTGCTCTAAATCCTTGACTACCTCCCTCATCCGCCCCCACAGAGGTTCAAGGATCCCCAGGATCCATGAAAGGCAATTAGCTAAGCCGAATAAGTCCTCGTAAGGAGAGTGTCATAAATCCCGGTCTAACTACCGTATTTGTTTCCGCGATGAGTTCGCTATCGTAGGTGAAGCGGCTCTCCGTTTCATACAGTACTATAGTTTATCGCACAAGGCACTTGCACTGGAGGAGCACTCGAGAACGCATTTATTTCAAGCCCTTAGAGCACCTAGCACGGATATGGCGGGTACTTATGAATCCCAAAATGAGACATCGTCCGGGCGCAGTATTCCTAATATATCCCAGGTAGTGGGGCACCGGCACTCGAGTACTGTACTAGTACTTGTAGAAGAAGGTCTAGTAACGTGTGTTATCTGTGTTGCAACACCTTTACGTACTTGTATTCAAGAACTACTGCGGCCGACGGGCCGGTGCGAAACGATCTTTGCGACTGATGCGGGGCTATCTGGCGGACACGAAACATGGCGGAATAGTAGTGGGTACTTATACTCGAGTAGGTGCCGTGCCACAGTTGATGGCGCCCCGAGCTGGTACTTGTACGAGTACTCGTACTTGTAGATCTTGGAACCGAAGCAAAATTGCCCGCATTGAAAGTCAAACCACGCAAACCCCACAGAACCCCCGCATCCGCAATGGCAAAGACGGTTGACAAAGGCCGAACCACCCAATCTGCTCAGGGTCGAACCCCTTAACGAGAGGAAAGGTCTTCCTTGCTGAGGAAATGGTTCATAAGTGATATCAGCGCAGCCCACGAGAGTGTTGTTGGTGATTATTCCCCAGCAGCATCCCAGGTTGGGAGATGTGACTGAAAACTTGATTAACGAGTGATATAGCATGACTTTACAATATACGATCCTCTCACTCATGTTGCAATGAAGAGAGCTGTGCTCTGTCATCCAATCAACGGTCAGTTTGCTCCACCATGTTATATACTCGAGTATGCTACAGAATCGAGGCTCGAGAACTCGGGCTCCCTGTGCCAACTTGAGCAAGAGGGTTCAACTATCGGCGTGCCCCGCTATCAGGAGAAAGGGAAATTATTTGACAAGATAACGTGCTCCGTTTGTGGCGTCAGATACCCTGTAGCAATCGCTGCGGGCGAAAAAAGGCCCGATCAAGAGGAGGAGGTATGGTGGGCGGAATTCGAACAACCAAAGATGTACGAGTACGGTAATCGGGTGCTAGGAAATCCGTGCCCTTAGGGTAGACTTTGGCAAAGTCTCTTTTACGGGCATCTTTGCTTTCAACTTCGATTCGTCGCGTGGATATGGCACCTGAGTGTCACCAAAAAACCATACTCGAGTACTAGGATACTGTACCGGTATCATCCGGATGGGTTGAATGGGGCGGACCCTGGGAAGTAACGTTACACTGCTTCACAATCTTTTGCCGCATGTCGATGTTGGAATGGGAGATTACGGTAGAGTATTTCGTTTCCTCTCGTGTTTTGAAATCATTCTGGCGGCGGTCCGGCGGACGCCGATACCACCAAGGCGACTGTTGATATTTTTCTTTTTTCGTTACTTTTTTTTTTTTCCCACTGAACTCCTATTGGTTCAACCCCACTCCATCATCATACGCACCTATTATCATACTCGAGTAGAAGTTTGGAGAATGAGGTATTGTATTACCCGTACCTCCGACAGCTCATTTGGGGCTTGGACTGTTGATCTGGTTTGGTTCAGATCCCCTATTTCGAGTTTGTCCATTAAATTCCTGTTTAAAATTGATTCGGTCATTCCGGGTTCGGGGTCTTGTTATCTCTGCCCTTGCTAAGCCCATTGACACACAACGATGACAATACAGGTACTTTCCTGTACTGTACGAGTACTTGTACCCTTTGCAAAGGCAGACAGACAGCTAGGTTAGGGGGGGATAAGAAACGTACTAGTGCTAAGGGAGATGTTTTCACACACGACAAAGATTGTTTCACGGGCTAACCTATATTAACTGTTCACTAACCCTCTAGAGGGCACCTGTACGGTACCCGAGTACGGTACTGGTACTGGTACCGGTATGCAATCAAGACTTCTGGCGTAACGAATGACAATAAAGTTAGCAGAGAGTACTTGTATGGTACGAGCACGATACGCCTTACAGCACGGTAGTGCGAAGCTACATCAGTACCATGTTCCGGATACGTTGCGCTGCGTACAATTGGGCATAGTGCGGATCCATCGCCCAATTATCCAAGGCTGATAATACAGTGCCGGACCGTACTCAAGCACCTTCGGTGCAGGCAACCAGTGAGTGGCCCGCAAAAATATGGAATCCTGATCTGGGGTTCAGGCTTCGACTTGTACGACACCGGCACCAGTACTCGTACGCTTGTACTCGTACTTGTAAGGCAGAGCCAGGAGCGTCAGCAAGTAACTTGCCCTCACCAGGGATGCCTTAGCTGTGGGATGATAGTGGATGGGCTACCGTTCGTGATCTAAATCCATGATATAATGAGCAAGGTCGCCGACTTATAAAGAAGATCAAAGATGCATCATCGGTGGTACGAGTGCTCGGGTACTGCGCTCCTGGAACCGGAATAACCGAACATGCATGGGGAAGTGGAGGCAAAGTCCGGGAACAGGAGCTCCATCAGAGGGACTGTACCCGAGTACGGTCCGGTACGCTGCCTCTGCGGATGGCAAAGGCCTCGAACATTTCCTCAATAGTGCGAGAGATAAGGGTGGTGGAAGGGCAAAAGCCTGACCCCCCGACCCCCCCCAGGGCTGGGAACGACCATCGACCAGAAACAATAAACAAGGTCGAGCGAGTGGGGACCCAGAAAAGGTACCCGTTTGAGTCAGCCACAAGACTAAGAATTGTCCTTATCTGTCTGAGAGCACGCCAAGACACCGCGGCAAAGATAAGAAGGATGGATGGGGTCTAGGTCAGTAAGTTTCATCCATGCCAAGGGCTTGGCCTCGGAACAGAGTGTTGGTCTCTATGGTAACCAACAGGAATTGTCAGTATCGTATTTCAAACTGTAATCAATTGTACGAGTACGTGTATGATACGCACTATTTTCAATGGGCGAGAAATTCTGCCAAATGAGGGCAAAACTTTTCACCCTGCTCCCCCTTTCAAGTAGCCTGTTAATTAACTCGTTTGTTTACTGTAATGAGTAATCACAGCAAGTCAAGCCAGCACAAAGGACAAATGAGGGGACTCTGGTCTCCTCTCCCAAAATAGCTACGGTGCTTGTACTGGTACATGGCCCTGCCAATACCACAGGTCGACTTACTGTGCTTCCCGTGAGCTCGTGAGTGAGAAGCTGCACCACAGTGCTTTCTATCCCATACGGGTAAGTGCTACGCCCAAGTTAGAAAATAACGGGATCTGGAAAGCATCCTCCCTAGGGTGGAGATAGATTGCTAGGGTTTCAAACTTCTTGGGTTCGCAAAGTATCAATATCTTCTGGCTACTGTACTCGAGTACTCGTACACTACCGTATGCGCATTCACCACACCGACGGACGGACTGCCCCACTGAGGGATAGCGCGGTGCGGTATGTGATGGATGCTCCATCATGTTCCATCATTCGCCCAAATCCCAATCCCGCAGTGAGACTTTCCGCCGGGAGTCTAGTCTACGAGCGGTTAGAGGACAGGATGCATGCATACGGTCTCTGGAAACAACGAGATCGAGCAAGCAAGCATGATAACCTCACACCCTCACTCCCCCAGGTTTGGAAAGCCAGTACACCACACTTCCCGTAATCAAAACCCTATCAGTCAGGTCGTGTAACGCAAGATGCCTGGGCTTACCCCATGCCGCCAATCTTCCTCCCCGAGGACGAAAGTTTTTCCTATTAAACCTCCTTACTCCCCCCCCCCCTTCCTGAGGGATGCGTGGCCGGGTCCGAATATCATTCATTCCTCCAAGTGTACGAAAAGCCTCGAATTCGGCAAACATCCTTTGAGGTGGAAATTCGGGTCAAACCTTTTTCTCAGCCACACGGATATCCATAGAACCAAGGGAAAGCTTCAACATGTCGCACTCATGGGTTGGACCCCCAGCCCAGTTCAATGGGACAAACCCCGAAACTGGGGGCGATTCCAGTAAGTCGTCTTCACATCCAGAGCCCTTATCTCTTTCCCCTGAACTTTTGGGCATGATAGCTCTTGGTTTTTGCTAAGACGCTCGCTCGGGTTTACTCTAGAAGCGGAAAATTTGAACCAATGGTTCTCGCAAGGGGATTCGGCATACATCATTATTTCATCGGGCATGGTGCTTCTCATGGTGCCCGGACTCGGCTTCCTCTACAGTGGTCTCGCACGCCGCAAGTCGGCACTCTCCCTCATTTGGGCCTGTATAGGTTCATCTGTGGTGGTTACTTTCCAGTGGTACTTCTGGGGGTACTCGTTAGCCTTCTCCAGGTCCGCGACGAATGGATTTATCGGAAACCTCCACCACTTTGCTCTGCAGAACACGCTCGGCGTCCCATCGCCCGGTAGTCCTCTCGTCGCGGAGCTCTTGTACAGTTTTTACCAGATGCAGTTCGCTGCCGTTACCGTTGCTATCGTCATGGGTGCTATTGCTGAGCGAGGGAGGGTTCTACCCGCTATGGTCTTTTCTTTCCTGTGGACTACTCTTGTTTACTGTCCGATTGCCTGTTGGGCATGGAATATAAACGGGTGGGGCTTCAAATACGGTGTTTTGGATTATGCTGGTATGTACGAGTGAGCCCATTGGCATACAGGTTCGGTCAAGCTGAGATTGTGAATAGGTGGTGGACCCGTCGAGATCGGATCCGGAGTCGGCGCCCTTGCATACTCTCTCGTCCTGGGTAAACGCCAAGAGAAGATGCTTCTCAACTTCAGGCCCCACAACGTATCCCTGATCACCCTCGGCACCATCCTCCTCTGGTTCGGCTGGCTCGGATTCAACGGTGGATCGGCATTCGGTGCCAACCTTCGCGCCGTCGTTGCCTGCTGGAACTCCAATCTCACAGCCATCTTCTCCGGCGCTACATGGGTTCTCCTCGACTTCAGATTGGCGAAGAAATGGTCAATGGTGGGTCTCTGCTCAGGCCTCATTTCCGGCCTCGTCGCGGCAACGCCGGCGTCTGGCTTCATCATGCCCCACGCCAGCATCCTCCTGGGAATCGTCACGGGCGTTGTCTGCAACTACGGCACCAAGGTGAAGTATCTCATCCGCATCGACGACGCAATGGACGTATTCGCCGAGCACGGCATCGCCGGTATGGTTGGCCTCACCTTCAATGGCTTGTTCGGCGCCGACTACATCATCGGCCTCGACGGCGTGAACAACGGCATCAAAGGTGGCTGGGTCAACCAGAACTGGAGGCAGCTCTACGTCCAGATCGCCTACATTCTCGCTTGCACTGCGTACGCCTTCGTCGTCACCACACTCCTCTGCCTCGCCATCAACGCGGTCCCCGGACTCCAACTCCGCGCCAGCGAACAGGCCGAGCTCTTGGGCATGGACGACGACCAACTTGGGGAGTTCGCCTACGATTACGTTGAGGTTCGGAGGGATTATCTAGCTTGGACACCGGCTAAGGATCATCATGACGGGCATTCTCCTGTTACTGGTATGGATAACCACTCCGACCTTTTCCCGTGTCTGACGTTAGGCTAACATTGGATCCATCAATTACAGCTGGAGATCGTCACGGTATCGCCGCCCACAGTCAAATGATTGAGGGACACCAACCTCAACCTTCGTCACCATCGACTGAATTGGAAGGGGAAAAGTCCAAGAAACAATAGTCGGTTTCCTTTATCGTTTTTCTTTTTTTTCTTCTTTTTTTTCCTTTTTTTCTCTTTTTTTCTTGTTCTTTTTTTTTTTCTTCCTCTTCTTATCTTCTGCCCCTTCTTCATCCATAATCATTACTTTCTACCTTAATACATCTATCTCTCGCTCTAGCCCCTACGAAGAAGGAAGGAAGGAAGGGAGGGAGGGAGGAGAAAAAGAAAACAAAAATCGTCCTTTTGGTTGATTCTACCTTTGTGTCGATACCAGGACATCGATTCCTGTACGGTATTTCATTTTTCACAATCTATATCTACACGCACTTTGGCTAGCGAGTCGGCTTTCTTTTCTTTTTTTTCTTTTTTTTTTTTCCTTTGTTTTTCTGCGAAGCAATCAGGGGTTGTTTTTTTTTCTTTTCTTTTCTTTTTCTGTACTCGAGTATCCGGTATTGTTTAAAATAGGCTTCCCCCCCC
>QFET01004220.1:0-14527 GCA_003316355.1 Tuber calosporum
GGTGGGGCAGGCGGAGTGGGGGGGGATATGTGGGATGTAAGAAAGAAAGAAAAAAAGAAAAAGAGAAAAAAAAGAAACGAAAAAAAAAAACAAAAAAAAAACACCAAGACGATTTAGCGTATTCTCTTATCGCGATGGTATCGACGTACTCTAGCGTGGGATTCGTTCTTTCATTCATTCATTCATCCTTTCTTCTTTCATGCTTGTTTTGCCAAGCCGGGCGGTGAATCCTATTTCAGTTTATACGAGGTAGTCTACTCGAGTACGGTAGGGTATCATACGGACACCGTATGCTTCCGTCCATGTGAGAGCAAAGCAATCGAGGGATGTCATGTGCGGGGTGGGGATAGGAGTACTCGTACGAGTACAGTATGGCTTATGATTTAGCATGGCCATATCCCTAGCTTTGAGGTATCATACATACGGTACAAGCACTTGTACGGTAGGGGTGCGGGCACGAGTACTCGTACAAGTACCGTACGGTATCATACCCCGGAGGAGGTGGAGGAAGGAAAAGGAAACGAAGGAGGAAAGGTCAAGATGCGAATTTTCCTCCCATCATACTGCATGTACGTACGGTATACCGGTACCGTTACAGTACTCGAGTACCGTACCCACCGATCTTGTGTCGATTTATGCATCGGTGAACTCCGCCGCTTTTGTTTGGTCCTTGCTTGCTTGCTTGCTTGCTTGCTTGGCTCCGAGTATGAGTACGAGTACTGTAGAGTACTCAGGCACAAGTATGATACCGCACGGTACGAGTATTTGAAAGAGGAAACGGTCGGGTTTGGGATGTGCACTTGCGGGTACAGTATTTGGAAGAAGGAGGGAAAAAAAAAAAGAGAGAAGAAAAATTCTTCTTCTCGTGTTTCAACGTGTCGTAGTTTTGGGGGGGGGGGTTTTTGTGAATCCGTGTTGAGTTCTTGGGCAAAAAAAAAATTAAAATAAATAAATAAATAAAATAAATAAATAAAAAGGAAAAAAAAGGGCGTGCTCACACATGTTTTTTTATTTCACCAACTTTACCCATTCTGGCCTAATGTTGACTAAGGCGCCAATTGTGGAAGGTCTTGATGACTAAGCAGAGTGATACGGTTGGTACATAATGCACATTTGATGTGCATACTCGAGCACTGTACTCGTACATCAGCGATGATCGGCGTGCCGAGGGTGTGTGATCAGATGGCGGTTTGGCTAATACTCGAGTAATTATGATAATAATGTTCAAGCCTTTTAGGTGTGTGTGGGGGGGGGGTTGCACATTTGCGAAATTCGCAATCTTTCATGCCGGTCCAAGATGACGATGCTTGTACTGTACTGTATGCCATGTCTGCTTATATTACTTGTACTTGTACAGTACTCAAGTACTCGTACTTGTATGCATGTTTAGTTTCTCGTATTGGGGTAGTACTTGTACCAGGTCCACGGCACATGTATCGTGGGGACCTTCCTGATATCCTAGCATCCTGTCATCTCTGCGGATAGGATATCGCCTTCGATCAAGGTATCCACGGTACCTATCCTAGTAATCGTAATCCTGAGTCAAGGGAGGTAACAAAGAGCCGGACCGAAGTATCATACAGTACAAGTATCTGGCAAGTGGAAGTCGAACACAGGGGGGATCCTGGGAACTGAATTTAGTATGGGCGCTCAGATGTGCACAGACAGTCCGCCATACAAATCTTTGCCCCCTGTGTTCGGGTTCCACATGCCAGGGACTTGTAGTTCAGTTCAACAGGGAGTCAAGGCCATCTTCTCCCTTTCTCCCTTTCTCCTCCCTTTTGTCTTGAAACGGAGATAGGGTAACTCGGTTTGACGGTTTGACGGGAAATCGGAAGAATACTTGTATCATAAGAAAAAATCACCCATACCACATCTGTTTTAGCGTGGGGGAAGGACGATAAGAAATTACGATGAGTAGCTTTTTTGTCGTTTGAATTGCGAACTTTTTTTCCAAAGTCCAGTGCGAGGTGGTGCTGTTTTTTTCTTTTTTTCTTCTTCTTTTTTTCCTTCCTTCCCCCGTTGCAAAGAGAAAGGAAGAAAGAAAGAAAGAGAGGGAGAGAGATGAAGAAAGGGAGAGATGAAGTGTGATCCATTGAAGCAATTGGCCCGACCCCCCAAGTCCGGTATTCGCCTGACAGTTGGATCGTCGCCAATAACCATCTAGATGATTATCGTATCGTACGGGTCATCGATGGGAATAGGGTTCAGGTTAAATGTTGGGTAAAGTGGAGGTAGGGCTACGGGTATTGGTGCCCCCCCCCCCCGCCGCCTCACATATGTGCTATGATGATAATATTATGTAGGGCGGCAGGCAAAACGGATTGAGCACGTGTGACGAGATAAGCAAAAGCGGCGAGTTGCAACCACAAATACGAGTATGTTACTTGTACAAGGGGAAGGAATCCAAGGTGCGAGTACAGTACAGTACAGTTTTCAGATTTCCATGTGCGTTTGATGCCGGGCTGCTTTAAGAGATGCTTTCCGCGTGACTGTTTATTGTATTGTATCGGCCGCCCCCTACCCCAAGGAAAGGACCGGTTGTTTGGAATCCAAGTTGTACACCCGTACGGCACCCGTACTCTACTCTATTCATCCCCGATTGGATGGGAATACTGCTCGTGTCAAAATTGTGATCTGGTATGGGTGTGCAAGTGTGAATGTATGTATGTATGTATGTATGTATGTATGTATGTATGTATGTGTCGGACCAGGTTGGCAGGTCCGGTTGGCACTAAAACAATTTGGGTAAATCGAGTATGATACGGCACGGGATTGAGTGTGTGAGCCTTCTTATATACTGGTTATCCTATCACTTGTTGTTGTTTTCCTTTTCACTCTTGAGAGTGCAACTCGGCGTAATCGTATACCGAGTGTGATATGATATGATACCTAGGTTTTCAAACTCTGGGGGTATACCGACATCACATATTGTCACTCGCTCATGGTGGTTTCCTGGTCGTCGTCGCTTGTATTTCCTTCTGATCACTGGGCCTTAAGTTACGGACCAGCAGACATGTAGACCGTGGCTAGTCGCGGTGGGGCTAGTGCTCTGTGGGGCACTTGATGTCGGCGCGCGGGACGCGCTTACGAGTATAGTCATGAGCCGTTGGAGTCCTCTGGCCCGGGCAGATGCACGAAAACCCATGAAAATATAAAACCTAAAAGCCATGGCGATGACATCCTAGAAAGGTGGGTGATTGCTGCCAATCCCACGGCACCGCTACTACCCGCTTTGCTAGCAGACTTGAAGTGAGAATATCCGCGGCTGTAACGTGGGGCATATACCAGAGCACCGGGGGTTTCCCTATCTCTGGTGGTTGGTCGGAAAAAGGAAAGGAAAAAGTGGAAGTTTTCTTGCGTGTCGCCCCCCCCTCCCCCTCAAAACCTAGAGTGGTATTTTATTATACGGGTTATTTTGGAAAAGTGTGGGGTACCAGATTTGGTTTCCGGATTGAGTGTGATTGCGACGATATGAGCTGAGGGGTTATCCCTGATGGAAGGGCCCGTCCGATAGCACTCCTCAGCGACGGCGAAAACAAGTGTGGGACTGGTCTGGTCGACTGAAGTTACAGGTATGATATGTCTTGAAATGAGCACTGTGATCATATGCCATCACTCGAAAGTTCATTGAATGTATGATATCTGGTGTTGTCTGTTGGTTGGTGGGTACCGGTATTATGGTTTGGTGATTTCCAAGAGGGGGCAGCTGCAGGGGGGGCTACCTGGATGCGGGAATCCACATGGTGCCGCTTAGGCGCATTAACCCTATCCTCTAACCTTATATAAAGGTAGGCGATACAACTTACTTGAATTGCTGAGAAACTCGAGCAAGTGTGAAATATCCTAACTGTAGCTTTTCGTCACCTGATAATTTGGTGCATTTTGAGCGCGTCTGCACATATTGTATCACCGTAGATGATTGATGGCGGGTGTGTGCAGATCTCGTTGGAGAAGCACCTTTCCTTCGGATCCATGTATGCGTGTGCCCCACGGAGCTGAAGTATGGACGTGACATCATGCCAATATCCGATCGGTGGATAATCTGATATTCCCTGGAGCGATCTGTTGGGACGGGGAACCGCTGTGATAGAAGATGAGATGCTGTTTCATCGGTTCCTCGGGTACCTCGGCACGATAGTGGTCAGGTGCATATGAGTGTGGAAGGGAAGAGGGGAGGCTAGAATTGAGGCCGTAGTTGGTGGGTGACGGGAAGAGAGAGAGAGAGAGAGAGTGTGTGTGTGTGTGTGAGTGAAGGCGATTGATACAAGGTCTTGTGCAACAACGGCAGATATGGGATCAAGATGGAAAGCCCGCGTTGCCATCCATGAGCCCCCGTTGTACGAGATACCTCACCACCGATCAGACATCAAGTGATGTGTCTGCCGCCTGGCTGGCTGGCTAACCCAACTTGAAAGGCCGGTGAAGATACTGGCTGCTGTTGCCTGTTCGGGGAGGAGGGTTCTAGCATCGGGATCACAAAAAAATGGATAACTTCCCTTAAGGGTAAATTACTAGAATTTCCCAGTTGCAGACATTGATAACACGCCAGACCCAACATATGGGTTTCAAATATACCGGAAGTGTTTCCTATCCGGGCAGATTTCAGTAAAACTCTTTGAGTGCAGAGCATGGGTTGGTCGGCCGGGTTTAGAAAATTTATCTTGAGCATCTGCGGGAAGTTACCCAATGTAGACATTGACCACCCAAATACATTCTTATCCGCTCATGATATTGGACTGGCCTGGGGATTACTTGCTTGAGGTCTATGTTCCGGGAACTGGACATCCGATCCAAGGCCCGAGTGATCCATTTACATCTTCCAAAGGTTTCTCAAGCCTGATCGGAGATCTTCGAGGAGCAGAGTTTTAGAGCCTAGAGCTGCGGATTGGAGCCTTCTGAACCTGGGAATTGTATGATAACACGCGGGAGAGAAAATTATATTTGTCCTAAAGGATAGTTATGGGTTTGTTGCTGAGGTGTACTTTTCTCGATAGCGAGCCTATCCCCGATCCCAATCCAGCGAATTGTGAATCCTTGCGCTGGGCATATATACGTCCGTGTGCGGGTTAGAGCCTCTACCTAGTCTTAAAAAAGACGACCATAATCTCTCACTCGGGCTGGCAGAAGGGGATTTTGAACTGGTTATCACAAAGTCTCACTCGGGGTGGCGCAGGTGCCCGAAGGCGTATCCTACACAGAGCACAACGTGATATAATACGATCAGCAGCCTAGCCTACGCTAAAACTGATAGGCCCTGCTAGTCGGAGAAGGGTAGTAAAGAAGAAAAGCAATTTAGATCTCAAAGGGGACGGGAGAGGGAGGGGGATTTGCATTTGAGGCGCAGAAAAGGAGGAGGAGGAGGGAAACCCCCTCCCCCCCCGGCAGTCTGGTTGGTAGGTTGCCTCGCTCGCTAGCCCGAGAGTCTCCCGGGTCATCAAGGTTCCGCGTAGCTTAAAACCTGGATTGGTCGTGCTTCGTCAATAAAAAGGAAATTAGAGAGCATTGAACCCCAATTTAACTTTTTTTGAAATACACAAAAAATCCCCGGCATAACTGGTAAGAACATCTCAGATCCAACTTGGCTCCTCTTATCAGCATCTCCAGGGCGCGATCCTCCTCACATGGTACAAAATTCTCATCGTCAATTTGTTTGTTTGTTTAGCCGTGGTCCAATTCCCATAGGTTCACCATCCAAAGCCCCCTCGTCGATATGGGTGAAACCTAATTTATCGACTTTCAGAATGCTTGATACGTTTGCTTATTGGTTGCCGAGTATAATTACCATTTGTAAGGCTTTCGAAATTGCATTTGATAAGGTCTGTCGAACGGCAGTTGGTAAATCATACTGTACGTTGCCAACCACCTAGGGGGACTTTGGCAAAGGGAAATAAGAAAGGTTGTGGGGAATTTGGGCTTGATATTGGACAAGGGGGGGGAGATAAGATTGTTGAGTGGGCCAAACCCTGAGAATTACAATTTACAAAGAGTAGGGAAAATTTCATAAATGCTATACTATATTATTATTATATATTTTCAAAGAAATTTCACATTTTCAACTTTTAACCTAACAATTCGTGCTTTCATGCATGTGCCCTCCTCTTAACTGCTAATTGGTAGTATATCATCTACTTATACAATAATTGTTTCTTTATACATTGTTTTATAAATACTGGCCTTAATTTGGAAAAAAGACAATTTTAATTTATCCTCGGTATAAGCTTTCAGGTTGTTGCACCAGTTGCAACATGCTTGCTTAAAATTGAAAAGAATGTGCTTTCATTGGACAAGAATATTTCCTCTTTCAATTTTTTCGTCATAGACGTTTTCCTTTCAAAATATTCCCTTTCTCTCAGAGGAAACTACATAGAATAAACACTTGAAAGCTAAAAAAAAAAAAACATTAGGAACCGGTAGTTAATATCAACCACTATCTGATCACCCCCCCCCTGCTCCTACAGGGAATGTATCGTATTTACATCTCATAGCTTGAGTATATTTCTTTCTTACCAATACTTGAATTTCTTGTGTTATTATTTAATTACCTAAAAATAAGATAAGACAATGAGGTCCTCAATATCTGGAGAAGAAGATTACTAGCGTAATGAATTGTGGTGAGCGTGGTTAGTCTCCACCTCCAACCCCGGAGCGAAAAGGCATGTTTTTGCTTACTGTGGTTTGAGATATTCAAGGTTATTGTCTGTGTAATATTTCCAAATAACGATTTAGGCAAATTGTGAATCGTCGTTCAAGAAAAATTACAAACTAAGTTTTGGTCAAGTTATGCGAAGGAAAGTGATTCGATTTACTCTAGGCATAGAATGAAGGAGAGAAGACGCAATGCAGGCAGTAAGGACTGCTAAATGAACCAAAACATTGAGGGAAAAGATCCGGGTTTTATCCTATGATAAGTGGTGAATGATAAGAGATATTGCTAGAAAAACCTTTCCTCCACATGACACCGGCAATTGGTAGTTGGTTACAGGAGTGCCACAGATGTTGGTGAGACGATGTGAGGCAGGAAATATACATGATAGAAGTGAAACGGATATGTGAACCAACGTCTCCTGTAACATGTTTCAGCACTAAGATTTAATAATTAAGCCTAACTTATGACATTTCCCTCATGGAGTCAACCTCAAATCACAGCGAGCCAAACAGGCCCCAATTCAATGTCCCACCTCCAATAAACTAACGGGGTAACAAAACTTCACATCTGGCTTGCATACCCCAAATATTACATCCTATCCACAGACCAAAGGCCGAGCTAAAACCTTAGATGGATAATGTAAATCCATCGGGCGCGAACCATGAACCTATTCTATGGTAATACTCTTAGCGGCGTCTTCTCCTACATAACAAATCCATTTCTTTATCTATTGGAGGGGAAGGGAAGAGGGGGGCGGGGTGAGGGAAACCCTACAGCCTGCATGTCCGTGCTATTGTTCTTCCGTTCAAGAGGATATACTGTACAGAAATTCATTGTATATCGGCGCTCAAGAGTTGGGGGATCAGAGAGTTTTGAGAGAAGTGAGTGGAGTAAGGTAGGAATATGAATAGGCGAAGGTTGGGTGGGGGTAGTTGGTGTCGTTCAAGCATGTCCTGTTTTTCTTTTTCTTTTTCCCTAAAGATTGGAGGAAATTGTGCTAGATGAGAATGGCTCGTGTAGAAGTCGTGATGATTGGATTTCAAAGCATTATCGTGTCACGTTTCGAGGGGGTTATAGAAGGTACGGAATGGAATCCGCGAATGGTGCAGGACTATGTCTAAACGCAAAATTAACGTTAGGAAGGTCCCCGAAAGGTCTCTAGTTTGCCGAATAGGAGGTGGTTATCTGGAATTCTGTGCTGTGAACCCTGTTTCGCAGAGAGCTTGTTATCTGTATGATACATCCGAAAGGATGGCTCCGATTCTAAATCCACCTTATGAGCAAAGAGGGCACGGTACCTACCCTTAACCAAGCAGTATGATATATAATAATATATCCTAAATTCGATATCAAAGATCAGAAGGATCAAAGCCTATAACACCGCCTCCCTCCCCAAATCTATAAAAAATAAATAAAAAAAGACAAAAAAAACCCGAGGGTATATTCAACGACAACCAATGAGACCGCACTCCGTCCTAAATTAACGACTGCCGAACGCTGTGGGCGACGTAAAGCCGGATGAACAACGCAATAACACAAAATCCCGCAACCTCCCCGTAAGCCAGATAGGCAACCCTTAGCCACAGTGTCTTGGCCCAGTATTGATGTGCGTACGTATTTGAACTCAGGACAATTGTTGAGTTCGCGTTCTGCCTCACGATACCGGACATGCACCAACAGTTCCGGAAAACGCCCGTTATTTGAAGAAGGGAGCCTCCGATTAGGACGAAGACGGCGTTGAGCCAGCCTATGATATGATAGATTGCGGTTACGACCTGATACGTTCGGACATATTCGGACTCTTCCAGGGTGTCTTTGGCAACACGGATCACTGCGTTGAGGAGTGACGTTGATGCATAGATGATGTGGTTTATTGAGCGGCATCCAAGGCCCACTTTCGGGGTGGTGTAGGAAACTGGTCAGGGGTGGATGGGTTAGACTTTTGGCAATGGGGTTGCGGAGAGTGGGAGAAACACACGCACAGCTGCGCATGCGCAGGAAAAGAGGATGAAGAACCAGGAGAGTAGTTGTGTGATAAGGTACATTGTCTAGCACAAGTTAGGCTGAGTTAGTGGGGCAAAAAGGATTACGTGGGAAGGTGTGACGGACCTTTGGATGATGCCTTGAATACCAATCGGGCCAGAATATATGATAACTCCAGATTCCCTCAGTCGGCCGTGCAATATCGACCCCATTCTTATGAAGCCACCGAACCCAGTTGCGAGTGTTTCGATATCTCCTGTGTAATGGCACTCCCTTGCACTCCAGATTTCCTGAAAAGAGATCTCTCGGGTTGAGAAGCATCGGGGGGTGTGGCACCGGATATGGTGACAGGGACTTTGTCGCGATGTCATAGGATTGATTCAGTGTTTGTGCTGCTTGGTTATCCCAGCCAATCTTTGATAATTGGGCGATGGTGTGATTCTCAATTACCCCGCGTAGGATTATTTCCATGCCACTGCGGACTGCATCGAGGTTCGAGTGTGAAGCAAAGCAATTGGCGAAGACTGAAAGCAGTAGGATCCAATTGTACCATACACCGTAACTACTAGGGTTAGGATATGCAGCATCTCCCGGAACGTGAGGGAAAGTGGGACTTACGCAAGGCTATGTCTACAATGCATGTTGGATCAGTATGTAGGCCCACACAAGGAGCATTCTACTTGAAGGAAACTTACGAAGTACTATTATCACCAAGTTTCTGATAGGCATCATAGAAAACTGCTGCTGCAACTCCAATATATAGTGCGATAGGTAGGACAACAGAGGTATTGAATTTCTTTCTAGCGCTCCAAATAACTCTCCCCGCAGACCGGGTGTACTCTCTCGCTCGACTGGATCCAGCCATCAATTCAACCGCATTCCTCATCGGAACATTCCAAAAGTCTGCCTGCTCCGCTAGGATCACAATGAGAATGAGGTCCCGTTCCCGCTTCCCATTGAGTGGCTTATGCATCGATAAACAGAGCGTCCAGTCAGCAATCATCTGCGCCAGTGCCCCGTTAAACGCACTGGCCGGATCTCCCAGTATCTGAATGTATTCCACCACAGGAAACAACCAATTAGCAACATATTTCCCCCATAGTTTCTGCTGCGTTGTCCGTCGGATGTATTGTTCGCTGCTTTTGAGATGTTCGGAAATAGGTATCAGGAACAGAAGTGCCGAGGCGGGGATGACCCACGCTGCAAACGGTGACAGCCATTGATTGGTATCGCTTACTTGAAATTTACCGCTTCGTTCGCAGACCTCATGGCACCAGGCGTAGGTGGTCACGATCTCCGGTGCCCATTTCTTATCAGGATCGGTCTCTGAAGAGTTATAAGAGGAATGACAGGCGTCCCACTGGCCTGGCTTAAGCGCCTCCGGGACTGGGGCTAGGGTACAGCATTTTTGGAAATTAACAGCTGCTAGTATAGGCTTAGCTATGAGTAAACTCAAAACCAACAGAAGCTGTGTGGCCGGCCACAGCGTTGGTGGACCCTGCATATTAAGTATGGCGCGCAGGGAATGCTATATCGAATGTCAGAAGCCGCGGTGGGAGTGAAGGGCGGTCGAAATGGGAAAAAACGATCATCAGGGGAATCAAACCTATTTAAACCTTCTCATCGAGTGTTCGGGAGCGAGCTCTAATCCAGTATTATTTTATGTTCGCGGTGGCTTATCCTTGGGAAAGTGGAAGGTTTAAAGGTCCCGTTACTGGAGTTGATCTTGGGGCCAACTGTCACCTCCAAGACACATGCGAAACCCAATACCATGCAACAGCGCCCCAGGGGATACGGTAATTTTAAATTTCGAATAATCAGAGTGACGAGAACTGATCCAGGACTGCTCCAGTGAGGGAAATGGCGGAGCCATTCAGTAGTATGAGAATTGGAGGCTAAGTTGCGAGTAGAATCTGTAGATTTTGGTTTGTTCCTGAAAAGGCCCGGGCCCCAGCTCTTTTATTCTCGCTTCTGAAGCGCAAGTAGGGGGAGGGGGGAGGGGTAGGGCAAAAATCAGCACCTTATTCCATGCGGTACGTTGTCCGAGCGCCTACGTTATTGGAGTGAAACCTCCACATGTTCGTGGTTCGAGAGATAGACAAGGAGAAGGCATATACGAGTACTGTACTTGTGCAATACGAGCCAAGGCTCCCTCCCTGAAGAATAACAGCAGTGTGTTTTTATATCAGCAAAACGCAACGTTTTACCCACAGCTAAGAAAATAATACCTCTAAGCGAGAAAACATCATCACCAAAAACTGTAAAAATCTAAATATTTCCTTAAAACCCAACTGGATATTAGGTAGAGGAGATGCGATTTGTATGAAAAGGAGATGATTACTTGTCGTCTAAACTAGGTAATAAGTATGGTTTTAAGTACCATACGAGTACAGTTTAGTAGGGTGCCTGCAGGAGCATTTTCCTAAAAAGGAGATTTATCGACAAACCCAAGCGATACAATTTTCCTCAACATTAGTCTTTCTGGTGCCATCACCCTAATTTAGTGGTATACTTTTTTTTAGGTCCCCAGTGGGAGGATTACCTGAGGAGCTTTGGGGGAATGATAATAATAATATTATTATTATGATTGCACTTATCATTTATGACTGCCCAATCTTAGTCTAAGGCTTGGGCCCTGGTGGTATTTTAGGGATGGCCCTGGGTTGGCTGGGATCGAACGGATTTCCTCGATCGAAAATCAATTCCCCCGACGATCACATCCTCGAATACGGATCACATTAGGCACTTTGCGTTCTCGCATCCAGAGTCAAATCCTGACGATCTGGTTGGCCCACAACCCCCATTGCCTCAGAATGCACATAGTGTGTAGCTGAATTTATTGATATTACTGTAATCGGATCAAGGGTCTTTTCGCAAAGTCTCTGTGGTACCGGCACTGAGAGTGCTGCCTCCTTTTTCTCGGAAATGAAATACAGTGACCCAGTCGCCCTCCTTGTTTTTCAGCTATGGTATTAGAGTGGAATCTGATTCCTGCTGTCGTTCCGTGGCCTCCCGACCGATAGGAAGGTGCCACGCTTCTTAATTTTCTACCCACATTACGTGTGGGATGAAGAAATCTCCTCCAACACTAAGATCGGCATCCATCCACAAACAAGAACAAAAGGAAGAACAACATCTTCGCTGGATACCGGCGTTGACATTACGAGTAGTATGTTGCCGGACAGGTATACTAGTAGTTTAGTGCTGCACTCGCGTAGCCAGGTTGAAGCAGGCTCCGAAAGCTGCAATTCCAATAGAAAGTGTCGGGCTTCAACTCCGCGGCGTGAGCTTGAGACGGTAGAAACTTGAATACTTGAACCATGTGTGGCGATTTCCTTTCTCAGTAACTAGTAGTTACCCGTGTGTCTTACGCTATCATCCTCTGTACTATAAACTACTAGAAGGGTTGATTTCGGCCTTAATTTCAAGTTTAATCAAAATACAATGTTAATTCATAAAACAATAGTTGCAAACTAAGAGCAAAGAGGAGAATCAATCTGAAACAAAAGGATAAGTGAGTCAAACTGAAAATATTGGAGTTTGAAAGGCGGCACTGGGAATTGAATGCACTATCATTTAGACAGTTGGCTGAGATTTCACACTAGGACTATCAAATTATATAGGTGTAAAGTGATATTTTATTATTATTTTTATCTTTTTATGATATCTTGATTTTCTCATTTATTGCCAGTTAATGTACCGTAAGAACTGTAATAATTGGACGGTGTGCCGAATGGTTAAAATAGGGTATGTTTCACCAAGGGATCTGCATGTCAATCACTCAATATGGGTTTCACTGACTCTTGGCATCTATTCATAGTGAAAATTATCGTCCTCCACACAGTCTTGAGCCTTATCCATATCCCCAACATTGAGATCCCTCCTCTCTAATTCCCCCTCTCTACCTTGTTTAAGGCCTTCTATTATAGATTCATTTGCTAACCCTTTAATAGATAATTCATGGTCCTCACTCCCATCAATCGGGAGTGAGAGACCAACTATACAAAAGGAGCGGCGAACCACCTCCGTTCGCTCCCGTGAAAACTGCTCCCACGCCTTACCAACCGCACGAGTAACCACCACCCTCCGACGACCAATCATACTTCCGGTGAGTCTCCCCCCTTGACTCAATACTCTTTCCTCCTCATCTTCTATTTCTCCCAAATGCTGATCTATTGCTTCCTGTTTAATATATATATTAGCTAAGTCTCCCTCCTCTCCATTGATAATTTGGATAAAACTAACTCTCAATAGGTCCTTGAATGGCCGATTAATAGAGATATCAAGGGGTTGTACCAGCCCGGTGCAACCCCCAGATATTACACTGGGTGTAATATCGTGAGCACGAAGGGTATCGAATACCTGCTCTGTTTTATGCCCCGCAAAGAGATCCATCGCAAGAAGGGTTGGCTGACCATCCAGAGTAGGAATGAGCTGCTTATCGAGCCACTCAACCATATTGGTTGAGTTGGCATATGTTGTGGGGTTGAACTTTACGATAATACAATTATCGTATTGTTGTTGCACGGCCAATATTGTTGGTCCAATTCCTTGACCCCGGAAGAAGATTAAAGGCTTCACCCGGGGAACCCCATCTGCAAAGACTGTAAGTTGTACAGTTCCTTGCCTCTTATCCCATCCCGATTTACTTGACTGAAGCCAAATAGTTTTGTCTCCAATTTGATTGTAGGTACGTCCCTCCAAGTATTCAAATGGAATGGGCGTTTGGTCCATATTACAAATATTTTGTAATCGATATCGTCCTACTCTAACAGTAGCACTATGCTCCAAGTCTTCTAGGTTTTGTGAATCATTTGGGCGGAGTTGCGAGTTTCGGCGGTTAAATATTAACCAGTTGAGTATCGCTCCCTCAAAGTCAGCCGGAAGCTTACAGGCTTTATTAGTGACAAAACGAAGACTGATTTGATGCCAACTAAGATATCCTCGAAACCAGCCATTAGAGAAGGTAAAGTTCTGTGGATCTCTCTCTGGATAGTGTTTTAAGAAGAGTTCTTTACTAACTCTCTTAAACCACCCTCTTCGTACCAGCCGGCCAAGTGCCCTCCGCTCTCAGAACTGCTTGAATGTTTAACCTACTCCCAAGTATCTCGAGAATCCCAAAGGGACTCTGAAGATACTATTAGGATAGGGGGAGAAGCGTCGATGGATAGGTCTTCAATAGACAAGGTAAGAGGTATAGAACTAATAGAGTGACCGTTCAACTTGTAGTATTAAAGATGATAGTCCTGTGAGGCTTGAGAGTCCGAATCCTTAAGGGATTGCAGGCTCTTTAAATACTAAAGATTGTAGCTAGGAAAACTAAACAAAAGTACAAAGATCCTGTCCAACAACATGCTAACAGAGGAAGCATAACAAGGTAACCATAGTCCGAAAACAGAGGGTAAAAAGCGACAGGATGGAGCTAACAAAACAAGTAATGGAATCCAAACAGGAAGACACAAGAGATCGCTACTACTATACAAATCCAGTAGGTATAGCAGGAGGATAGCGATACTCAAATGGGTAGAAGCAAGGAGGGGTAGTGATAAGTGAAACAAGGAAAGAATAACCAGTTAGGAAGTCATAACCAAGTAGGAAGGGACAACCAAACAGTAGCGCTTATCAGGTATAAACCCAAATAAGTAATAACCTACATCAAGTCAGTAGTAATAGTAGAAACATAGTAGGATTCTGTTACATTCCCCTTAAAAGAAATAAAACAAACAAATAAACAAGGAATATCCTAAAGGGCTTAATGACCAACCCGCCTTTGGAGCATTCCACTCAATTTCAAAACATATAACTCAAGCAGTAAACATATATCCATCACCGGTGTGAGGACCTTACACCTTTATAAGCCCCATAGTAGCGAAGACAATACCATGAAGCAGTTAG
>QFET01004221.1:0-22787 GCA_003316355.1 Tuber calosporum
AGAATTGTCTATACAATTCTATTTTGAATTTTATAGTAAAGTATCAGCTTCAAAATTCATGAAAGCAGAGCAATTACAGAGTTTCTTTGCAAATATGCAGTTCCAGACATCATCAAAGTCCTAATTCCTTTCTTTACAATATACACCAATTATTTCATTCTATAATACCATCAATACCACTTGTCCTATGCCTCTAATACCACCTCCCAGTGTATCACTTCCAAGTCAGTGGATTGAACCATATCATGATACAGAGTTACGAATTCAGGCTGCACTAGCATCCCTCGAGGGAATAGAACACAAAAAGCCAAATCTTAAAGCTCTTGCTTTACGTTACGAAATACCTATATCACGACTCAGAGCACGCTGGCAAGGAGTGCCATCAAAGCAAGATCGAGTTCCAGCAAACCGAAAACTTTCAGAAGACCAGGAATTAGCTGTATGTCAGTATCTGGATCGACTAGATGCCATAGGAACTAGTGCTCGCATTCCAATGGTCTCGGCTTGTGCAAATCCGATACTTCAAAATGCCTATACAGGACCACTACCAGTCCCAGTAGTTGGGGAACATTGAGCATCCCGTTCCCTAACACATTACCCGGAATATTCAATACGCAAGCAACGCTCCCTCGATAGTAACCGCAAGAATGCACATCAGCCAGCCGAGATACTGGATTGGTTTGAGAGGTACAAGGCTGTCTGTGATAGATATGATATTGAGGTTGGTGATCATTATAATTTCGATGAAACTGGCTTCCGAATTGGTGTTGGGCGTGATCAATGGATTATTACAAGGGACCCTAAACGGCAGTCATACCTCGGAAGTTCAACGAACCATGAACTTGTTTCAGTCTGTGAAACCATTAGTGGAGATGGAGCTGTTTTACTACCACTGGTGATTATTCCAGGAGTTATTCACCAAGAACCTTGGTATACAACTACCACAATCCCGGATGACTATCTTGTTGGTATGTCAGAGAGTGGGTATAGCAACGATCCTTTAACCATGCAATGGCTCGAGCATTTTCAACGTTTTTCCCTTAAGCGAAAAGTGGGAGTTTATCGACTTCTACTTTTAGACGGTTTTGATTCCCACTGCACTAAGCAGTTCATCGATTACTGTGATAGCCAAAAGATTATTGTCTTTTGTCTACCTCCTCATACTAGTCATCTCCTCCAACCACTAGACGTTGTAGTTTTTCAGCCCTATAAGCATTATCATGCTGAAGCTGTTGAAGCAGCAACCCGTACAGGATGTGGTGAATTTGATAAAGTCGAATTCCTGGATACTATTGCTTCGATTCGACAACAGACATTTAAGCAGTCTACTATCCAGTCTGCATTTAAAGCAACTGGACTTATCACCTACAATCCTGATATTGTGATAGCCAAGTTACGTGAGGCTGTTCGCAAACCGATGAATCCTTTTACACCACCACGAGCATCATCACCAACTGTCCCTCTTACTATTCGCAGCCTCAGGAGGATGGGGGAGGAATTAGAGAGTGATGCACAAGATTTATCACCAACCTTTAAGCGTAGGCTTAAACTGGTACTCCAGGGAGGGTTAGTACAAGCACAATCGGGTGCATTGGCAATGGAGCACATGGAGCATACTCGTGCAGCTGAGCAAGCAAGATCTGCAAGAGGCAGAGCACAAAACCGAAGGCAGGTGCAGAAAGGAGGAGTCATTTATTAATAGGATACGCTTCAAATGGTGAAAAGCCATGAGGATGCAGAATTGGAAAAGGCAGAAAAACAGCTGCAGCGAGCGCAAAATGCAAAGAAAAGATCTGAGCGAGTAGAGCAGAAGCGTCTTGATGATGAAATGAAATTAGATGCAAAAAAAATGAAAGCTGTCCAAGCCTACAAGAAGAAAATATCCAAACTTATTGTATCTGAGATTAAGAAACTAGTCAAGTTGCGAAAAATAAACTTGAACTAGAATATTTTGTACCTTAAACTTATAATTTTGCATTGAGCCACAAAAGGTGTGTTGAGCCACAAGTTATGTTGAGCTGGCAAGTCATGTTGAGCTGGCAGGCACTCTGGAAGAGTGTCCCAGGTTGCGAGCGAGCGAGCAACCAGGGGTTGTGGCCGCTAGCCACAACCTTGGCACGATTATTCCAAATACTCAGGTACCCAGTTAAGATGTTTGGGACAATAGTATAATAAGGTAACCATATTTCAAAACCAGAGTGTTAAAAGCAACAGGATGAAGCAAATAAAACAAGTAATCAAATCCAAACAAGTAATGGTAAGTGATCGCCAGCACAATACTCATCCAGTCATAATGGTTGGAGGATAGTGATACCCAAGTAGGTTGAGGCAAGGAGGGGGTTATTAAAAGCGTGACACAAGAAAAGAGTAATCAGTTAGGAAGTGATAACCAAGTAGGAAAGAACAACCAAAGGGTTGCGCTTATCAGCCTTAAACCTAAATAAGTAATAACCAACATCAAGTCAATACCAACAGCAGAAACATAGTAGGATTCCAGAACATCTACCTATAAATTTAGCAATACATCCAGTGCTCCCAAGCGTCCAATCCATCCGTCTTTCGCCTAGGACGGGACGGACGCCAAGTTGCAGTCCATCCAGATCAATGCCCGGGACGGACGGCCGAGCCCTATAGGTGTCTTAGTTTATGTTTCATTTTTGAATCTCATGAGCATCCTGTCTATATATTTGGTTCACTCAAGTGGAGCGGTAGAGCTACAACTCGGCCAATAAATGATGAAGGCGGCGATACGTATGACGACAAAGCTCTGATGGGAATGGCGGAGGCCTGTTAATGGCAGCTGCGCTCTACAGGGGACACCCGTCCTTACCAAGGACGGCCGGGCCGCGCTGGGGACTGTAGGTGACCCCCATCAATTCCAAAGATAGCTGGGCCCTACCGGAAGTTACCATTTGCCAAAAAAGACTGCAGGGCCCGCCCGTCACCTACAGGACTGCGATCTTCATCAAGGACGGACGCCGTGCCCAGCCGTCCTTATTCACCCTGCCCGGGACGGACGGGACTATAGGACGCCAGGGCCCGGGCGTCCGGACGGGACGGTTGGGAACACTGAATACATCAGCCTTTTGATAGCCACCCAATACCATTACCGCCTCTACCATATTATCGTAATAATCTAACTTGCTCTAATAGTTCTTCTAAAGTTTCCTAATTGCAAGTTCCTGCTTAGATAAAACACCCCGTGTTCCTTGCAATCAAGCCTTATCAACCATGATACCAACATTCATTTCATATATGGCAGAAATTTATGCTACATATACCACCTGCACAGCACAGAAGCGACATGCCGAACTGGCCCCCAACGTTTTAATCGTGATAACCCCGCCCCTAGTAAGGACAATTGATGATTTAGTTTCTGGTTCAATAATCACTAACAAGAAGCACCCCGTGACCCCGAAACTGCAACGACGGAGCCAGAAACCTACCGCATTGATCGTTGGTTCTCATTTATGAAAATACAGCGTGGGGGGGTGATGATCTTGGGGTTTCAGCCCCGATTGTTTCATAATATGAAAGTCCCAAGCACTGGTTTCCAGTATAGTGTTAGCAATACCGAGTCGAGTCATACGCTTTTGGGGTTAAGGATCCCTCTAGTCCCAATTTGGCCAAATCTGCTATGTTGTTTTCAGGCATGGTCTGGCATCCCCGAAACCTGAATTACCCACAAAATCGGATAAAGTAAAGTCCATGTTTCCCTTAACGATCAAGCTCAACATCGCCACATATACATGTTTGTCGTGACCGGAGCCATAAAAGATCCTGTGACGGACCTAGCAAACTTCATCAGCTTTTATGGTGCGCTCGCGGGTGTTCTTAGCAAGGGCGCGTGAGTAAAGTGTTAAAAGTATGATGCAAGTATCGGGATCTAGATTGATGCTGGTTCACGAGAGGCTGGGGGCCTATATCTCTTCCATGGGGATTACTTGACCATTGGCTCTGCCCCTGAGTACCGGAGTGCAAATCGATCTGTCAAAGTTCTCCCATACCAGAGCAATGCATTGCCGAGTGATGTCTCATGATTATTTTCTATCAATTGGGTCCTAAGGGCTTGGTCTAGAAATACATTGCAGAGAGTACCTGCCAGATATCATAAGTAGAAAAGGGGTAGCATATGGGCTCCTTGGAGAACATTTGTCAAACATTCTCAAAACGAATCGTAAAGGAAATTGTATTTTTATTCCGACCAAACAACCCATTCTACTGATCCAACCACCCCTCGTTCAAGATAGCCTCAGTAAAGTAAGTAAGGATGATGGTAGCACCAGCTCTCAAGATCCCATCTAAGCTTTCCAAAGCCATAGCCTTGAGATCGAAAACACCCTGAGTGGCACCAGCGTGGATCATGGCGAATTCACCGCTAACTTGATAGGCGGAGATGGGAACGTTCTTGGCTAGTTCGGCTGCGTCCGCAATTATGTCGAGATAAGCGTTTGCGGGCTTCACCATAATCGAGTCTGCGCCTTCCGCGAGGTCACGGATGATTGCGCGGCGGGCAAGGCCACGCCCAGTATGAGGGAGTTGATAGCACCTACGGTCGCCAAAGGACGGAGCAGATCCGGCGGCTAAAAATATCAGAAAATGTTACAGCACAGGGATGAGAATAGAATGTAGTGGCCACACTTACCCTCACGGAAAGGACCATAGAGAGATCCGGAAAACTTGGCAGCGTAGCTCATGACCATGATCCGGTGAGAAACTCCAGCCGCAATCAACCCCTCCTTTATAGCCTTAATGCGGCCATCGTTCATATCGCTAGGGGCAACACAGTCCGCACCAGCAAGAGCATAGTCAACTGCGACTGCCGCCATGCGTTTGACTGATGCCTGCTGGTTTAGTGTTCCGTCCTCGTTCAAGATACCGCAATGGCCATGGGAGGTGTACTCGCATAGACAAACATCTGTCATAATGAACAACCCTGGGAAAGCGTTTTTAAGAGTCCTAATACCAAGGATAACAGGACCGTAGGGATCGGAGGCCTTAGATCCCGAGGGATCTTTGGCATCAGTAGCAAGAGGAACACCAAACAAGATTACCGAGGCAAGCCCTTTGGCAACAAGCGGAGTGAGAAATGGAACGAGTTTATTTACCCCACGGCTGGAGTTTTTCCGAAAGGTTAGCGACGCTAGAGTATAGGATAAGAGGGGCAGATACCGCTTTTGGCCCGGAAAGCCCGAAATTGGTGTTTCCTCGTCCTCATTGTCGGTGATGAAGATGGGATAAACGAGCATCGACTATATTATGAGAGCGATATTAGCACAAAGTCGTACTAGCCCTCACAAAACTGAGGGTTAAGAAATGGCGGTTTGCTATTTAAATCTGGAATTCTTGCCTTGGTTAACTGCGCTTTTGCCTGCCACTTGCGGGTAAGTGGGTGATGGTACCCGCCTTGGAGAATTGAAGAGATATCAGACATTACTGGCTGTTGATGTTTGGTTAAGGTTTTTATTTATTCCGGAGTTCTTGAAGAGTTTGTTGGAAACTTAGGGGAGGAGACCAGACCACAACTCGAGGGTTCAGAGATGAGCTTGATGCGCCAAGGTGTTGCGGAACATGGAGGGCAGCATATGACCCCGAGTTGAACGGCTTTTCCGCCAAGACAAGGAGTCGCTGGAAGTTCTATGGTGCCAGGCATTTGAAGCTTATGATACCTTGAAAACAATTAAAATAGTTATCAAAACTAATAGTAAATAACCCTTAAGGAAATGTAATTGAGAAAACTTCTCATAGAAGTGCATAAGAATGGTTCTCCTCGACCGAGTCTGTTTTTTTAAAAAATAAAAAATAAAAATTTAATTGAGCATTAGGCAAGAGATAGGTTTTTCATGAAAACGTGCTCGGCTCGGATATGGAAGTAAGAATACGGTAGGGGATAACAGGGATAAGGCCGGGAATCTCAGGATCTTGCAGGTGAGGAATTGGAAGGAACAAGGGAGTACTAGGAAGTTAAACCCCAGAGTAGCGCATGCGCATATCCGAACATAAAGCTTCCTTCAAGACATGCTACTTGAACCATTTTGATCCTCCATGATCCTACTCAGATTATAGCACAATCCTAATACTTCAAATAAGTGCAATGACTTCACAACAGCAGGATTTCATATATTTATTATTTACTAGGATCCTCTTCAAGAAACAAGTTTTGTTTATTTTATCATTCTAATATTAACCAGATATCATGACTTTTAGAGTATATCTTTGAACACCCCTGCTAAGTAGAGCTGTGCTCGACACCTAAAGCCAACTTTGTTTGTTTACTACGCACATCTTCATAGAAGGTATGTATCTCTTGCCTAATACTGGTACTCACCTAACAGAAAAGACAGAGTCGGTAGTATCAAAGAAGAGCAATGTTTGTCTAGTTCACTGTCAATTCCGATTGTTGATTTTAGATGTCTAGCATCATAGAACCTTGAGCAGCACCCTGTCTTGGAGAAAACCCGTCGATGTCCGGCAGCACAGAGCTATGGAAGAGCTGTTTGAGGGTAACCTGCTGCTCGTATCAATACTGCTTGTATCGTGTCGCCCTCAAAAACGTTTCTTCCTCAAATCCGGATTCTCGGCTTTGCAGGTCAGGTATCATACTATATATCAACCATACCGGCCAGCATAGATCGAGTGATAGTCTGCCACTGAATACCCAATACTACGAAGACCAAAATCCTTTAATAGACCGCCAAGAGAGGGAAGTGTGTATCGTACTCGAGTGGGGGGGAGGGGGGCTCGGTCGATTTCCGAGTGTTTCCTACTCTACCTGCTTGCTATAAGTGCGGCTGGTATCCGACCTGCGTAGCCCGGAATCCCACTTTGAGGAGGAAACGAATTTGAGGGCGACGCGACTGCATATACCTGCCTGTTCCAGCTAACTGGCTCCCACCCTTGCATCCGCATCACTGTATGATATCGTGAGATCTCTTGAAATAAAACTGGCTATCATATTATCACCCCATCAGCCCACGGTAGGTTTAGTTTAGCAAGTTGACAGTATTGCGCCTACGGACCCAGTAATATAAATTCAAGGCCTACACAATACGTGCATCACCTACAGAGGACCCATCAACAGGAAACAAGAGGGATATACCGGTATTTGGGTGGTGGTCATCCTCACCTAACTATTCCTCACTTTTTGCCCGGCCTTGTATCGGTTAATGAGATCCAACAAGCCCAGAAGCCTCAGGCGATCGTGTCAGAAAAGTATCGTATCATACTATAATAGTCCTTCTCTAGGGGCTCTTGTTTCTAAACTAGGGGATTAGGGGACTGCTGGAGATGGAGAATTGCAGAGGCTTTATCGCACTTTAAGACTGCTATAGCCAAGCTTTAGCCTCTATTAAAACACAATACAGGTATCAGGTGCTGACGGGTCTGGATGGTCGAAACAGAGGAGGGGCAGCCTTAATTTCATTCAAGGTACGAGTATCATTATTATCATAGAGCTGGGTCCGTTTTTCTAGAAAGCCAGCGTATATAGCGCCAGTTTTGTAGGGCCGCTACTTCCATCCAGGAGCTGGTATCATACAAGTTCCGTCAAGCTATGGAACTGCCATCTGAGGTTGGCTGGCAAAAAATAGCCCTGTCCATTCTGGTTGATGGGTCGCTACCCTTGCAACAACTATCACACTGTAGAGCTCACTTTACCGATGTCGTCTGAGCTTATTTTGACTGAGAATTCATGACTTTATTTGACATCCAATCTCCTATATCACCATGACAGCTTTGTACTTTATCTGGATGTACTCAGTCTTCGGGAAAAGGAAAAAAAACAAAAGAGACAATCACTTTTAATACCGAAAAACACCATTGCCGTCACCAATTGCAAAAAAGGGGAAATCGTGGGTTATGCCTATCCAGGAATCACGCAGCCCTCCCGTCAACCTCCTGCAAATCCGCAACTCCAAGTGCCCTTCCTAGTTTGAGCTTCTTCAACCCGCTCTTCTTTTTCTTTTTCTCGGCTGCTTTGGGGATGTCTCCGTCAATACCCACATCCTCTGCCTTCTCCTCGCCCTCGTTCTCGCTCTCACTCTCAGCTTCTTCCAAAAAGGTCAAATCTTTCCTCATAGAATACGCGTTCTCTCCATCGGCGTAATATCTGTCCTCCACCTTGTCAACTTCAAATTGTAATGTGTCGCGATAGAGGTGTAGTGCAGCTTTGTTCGAGACACGGACATGCAGGGAAACGTATTTTGCGCCGAATGCTTCAACCATGGCCTTCTCTGTCCACCGTAAGGCGAAATTAGCTGACTAGGCAACGGACATATGGGATACGATATTGCACATACGGCTCTGGCGCATCAACTTTTCTGCAAGACCTAGTCGGCGATGTGTCCTCATCACACTAAGGGAGGTGATATGGCCATGCTGAACTCCGTCGGCGGGTTCCTCCTCCATCTTTGCAAGAACATATCCGACAATCTTTGGAGGTTCGCCGGGCGAGCTGGAGGAGCGGGAGAGATCAACAGCAACGTAGGAAAGTTGTGGCCAGGATAAAGCGTGGTAGAGGTAGTACTTGCAAAAGTAGTTTTCTGGAAGATTCGTGATGTTCGCTAATTGTACATGGGGAATATCCGATGGTTGGAGAACTCTGATATCCATGTTGTCTGGTTTCGTGCTTGGAAGCTTTAGCTAGGAAAATTGGCGATGCCGGGTATTTGTTGGGAATCTTCAATTCTGGAGGTCCGCGCGGGGCGACGAGGGGCTGTTTTACCCGCAGTTGGACTGCGGGTTATCACTTTTTTAGCCTCAAGTTTTGTAGAGCGGCTTGGCATCCATATCCTGCTTGTACAGTACTAGTACAAGGTGATCGATTGTCATTGGGGCTTCTGCTTCCCCTCTAAGGATTGAACAGGCTAAGTCATTGTATACCATCATAGAATGTTTGAGATTCGTTTCGAGCAATAGTACAGCATAATATTAATTTTCAATAACCTGAGACTTGAAAGCTCACAATTGGTCGCCCTGACAGGTGACTGATTGGGTTAGAGAAGTTTATACAAAGCTGCACCTTCTGGCCATCTCATAAAGCGTCTAAAATGGTATAGTATAATATCCAGTGATACTGACTCCAATTCGAGCAATCAGATACGAGGCTCCTTGGGAAAACCCTAGAAGCTGCCCTAACCTATGAGATGTCCATGGATAGTGCGGAAGCCATTTAAAAGGGAAAAAGGGAATGCCACCATTCAAACAGAATATTCATACCACATGGCGTTATAAGGCTGCTCTATGTTCTTCCTCCTCAAACATCGCTATTGACACGAATATTGCATCCTGGATAGGTTGGAGGTTCCATTGTTGTCAACCTTGTTTGAGATTTTCTTAGTCATCAGAGAAAATCCTTGGCGGTAACATCACCCTTGCGCACGGTGAGCAGACACCCGCTGCCTTTACTGGTTCCTCGTCCACACGCATACTTCAACCGACCACCACCACACATCTCCCTCTCCCCTGAAACATACTTTACCATCAATCTCGAGGGCCCCCGCAGGCTTCTCGCGCTGCTCATCGCCCTACTCGGTCATCTTGTACTGGCATTGGGTTGGGATTGCAAACCCAGAAACAATAATCTTCCTCCAGCTACTCCCCTTAGTCAATCCTTTTGTTTTCCCCGGACATCGCCCCCAAACAAAGACACACGCTTTTGCTATGGACTCCGGATCTCCATCGCGAAAGCACCCTCGCTCGGACGTTTTCGCGTCTGCGGCAGCATCTCTCGCACCCCCAAACAAACGCCGACGGACAACAGTTCTCTGCAATCCGGTTCCTCAAAACCTTCTGAATGGAGTTAGTCCATATGCGAAGTACAATCGAAATGCTGGTTCACAAACACCTGCGGGCACTTCCTCAGCCTCCGGCCTAACTTCGGCAAAACAATCAGATACACACAGCTTAACAAGCAGTACGGGCAGGTCTAGGCTCGCTGAACAAGTCCGGAGTTTTGCACCGAAACCTCTTTTGTCCCCATTCGCTGCGCGTGCCGCGTTGAAAAATAAGAGCTCTGGTACATCAACTCTCCGTCATGCTACATCAGCTGCCGGTCCTAGCGGTAGGGCCTCTAGTGGAAGTCACAGTCGTCCGTCTTCTAGGGCCGGCTCGGTTGTGTCAGCAATGTCACCTCCTGCTCCGAGGCCTATGTCAGTGATCGGAGGTGGGTTGTTTACCCCTGCTAAACCTATTGCTACGCCCACTAGGAGAATCCACCATCCCGGCTTCTCTTTCGACAACAAACCACCACCGTCCTCTTTCCGGTTCACAGCTAATGACTCGCGTGCGGGTACTCCTATTGTGCAATCGTCTCCGGTCACTTCTCGTGCGCATACTCCGGTTCGTCGTGAGCTGACTAGGGGTTCGCCTAGTGTGTCTCTCTCTTCCAGAGCGTCTCCTGCCGCTCGTAGGGCATCACCGACGGAAAACAAGGATCGTGCCGATAGTATCCTTGGATTTTTCAGTAGTAGCCTCGATAAAGCGAGGCAGGCACTGGCGGGGAATAGGGCCGATCGTTTGGAAGAGAAGAGACAGAGGGAAAAGGAAGCTATTAGGAAACAAATGGAAGAAGATGAGAGGATCAGAAGGGCAGAGATATTTGAGCGAGAACTAGAGAGAGAAGAAAAAGAGATGCAGGAAGAAATGGAGAGAATAGAGGAGCGGAAAAGAATGAAAGAACAGGAGGAGATCGAAAAGGGGCAAGAAAAGGAAGAGAGGGCTGTTGAGGCACAGTTTATTTCTTCTGTCAAGCATAGAAGTCAGGAGGTTCAGTTGGGCTTTAGCGGAGCCAATGGAGGCCCTTCTTTTATTACGGAGGATACGATTCCTGATACAATCTATACTGACCATAATACCCAAGGAAGCCACTACGGTGTAGACTCTACGTTTCGAGACGGCCACCCTGCTCAGGATTCATCACAGGAGCTCCCCCGCCCCGGTGGGCCTTTAGGCGTTACTATCAGCAGTTCGGATAAGATGCCTCGGTCTCCTCAGTTACAACGGGGCCTAGCCTTACATATGGAGGAGGGGGAAGACCGTGAAGAGGATAGTACATGGGGGCCCGGGGTTAAAAATCCCCAACAGCGTCAGGACAATGTTATATCGTTAGATTCCGATGATGGTGATGACAGTAATGGTGATTCGGAACAAGAAACTCTACGGCATGTTCCCTATGACTTCCCTCCATGCAAGTTTTTTTTGCTGATACCAGGAATAGGAAGCCCCCATTCTTGTTTTCCCGCGTGCCCACTCGAGGGGACGCTCCAGCTGATGGCTCATCTCAGGAGCCTGATGAAGGGGAGTATTATGAGGATGAGTCTGAGGAGGAAAATGATTCAAGGGATTATGAAGAGGAAGAAGGAGAGGAGGAAGAAGGATTTGAAGGGGATGCAGAAGCTGAGGAGGAGTATGAAGATGGGGAAGTTTCTACTATCCCGAGGTCGTATGCGATAGGAGATGACGAGACCGAAAAAGTCACTGAGAAATTTGGCTCCGGACCAGCTGAAGACTCCGAGAGGTTGAACGAAGGAGAAATAGATCAATATGATGCTAAAGCTGAAGAGGAATACGAAGAGGAGGAGACTGAAAAGGACGATACCGATACTGAGAGAATTGCTGAATGGAAATCCTGAGGTTAGCAAAGACGAAGATCCTGATCGTAGCCTCGGTTCGACCGTCTTGCGTCTCCGCCGGCACCGGACAACCAGTAACCGGGAGATACGTCCAGGCTGGAGGAGGAGGGAAGGTTCCTACTCTGAACAAACACTGCAACGGTGACCCCAATCCAATTGAACGATAGCAAAATTAATATCTGGAAGAAGAGAAATCACTCAAACATGTAACACCAACCTTCTGCAATCTTCTCCAAGGAGGCTTTGTCCACTAGCCCTTGAAGAAGTATAATTTCATTATGTGCTCAAGATCTGCTTCCGCGTTCATAGCTATCTCCATAGCGTCTTCATAGCTTTTTTGCAGAACTCTTATCTTCCTGGCAGAGTCTTTGCGGATTTGCTGGAGTTTGTTGATTTTGCCTTTGAGATGCTTTAGATTCATCTCATCATTTCTGGGCTGTAATGTCTAGATGTCAGCCCTCTACGTAGGTAATCTTTGATATAGGAGCTCAACACGTACATATTCCGAGTACCCAGTGCCCTCGCCTTCCATAGAGGAGTCGCTTGCGTCTTCCCTGCCCACACCGGAGTCTTCATCCAGACTAGAAGTTTGAGGAGATGCTGACCTGAACGAAGATGCCGGCTGGGGCGAATGTGGATGTGGTGGAGCTGGCACTGCCAGCAAGTCTAGATCTCGTGATGAGTGGTCGGGAATGTAGGCTTTCTCCGGAATCCTGGGAAGTTCCAGTCCCAAATCCGGTACCTGAGTAAGCTTTTGGTTTTTCCCAGGAGGCTCCATCCCGCCTAGGTCTATGACTACCACCAGGAGAATCTCCCTCACTCAAGCGGCGAGAGATTTGACTTTTTTGGGAATATATAGGCACTTGATGCCCAATGATAGATGGGCTGGTAAGTGATGGGCCGCAGATCCCAGATGAGAAACGCCGGTTCGTTGATTGCCTTTGTAGTTGGGCACTGCATACCTTTTCCCCCTCACCTTGGCGGTCAGAGTGCGTTGATATTACTGTATGAACGTGTACGGTATTATGAGCTGATATGACGACAGCATTAGCCAAGCAGTCTACAATTACTGGAGTACCTTGTTTGGTTCCGATTAGGCCCGATAGAACCTCTGTAGGGGCCATTCTTTGTCCCTCCATATCCTCAAGTAAAGTGTAAAATTCTGCTTCAGGTGTAGATACTGTACGAGGCTAGTGACAAAAATGGTGAGTAGTATAAGGGGTTTCCACTGAAAACAGCCATATTTATGACTTTCAAACCATCGATGCAGTGAAGCAATCCAAACCAAATCTTTATCTATTTGTGAAACAATCCCATGGGCTTTACTTTCCAACTGTGTAGAGTTCTGTATCTAAACTGGCTAAGGAATTATCAAGAGAGCTATGGATAGTACATTGGTTTTCACACAATCTGTAACCATTTTGTATGGGAGATAGCAAGGCTTGGTGCTGTTTTCAACTTCAACTCTCCCATATTGGGTGCCAAAGTACCCAACAATTCTTCAATAATCTGTGAGCACCTGGGAGGATATTTGAGAGAGTTTCAGACCATTCCATTAATTTTTCAATTTTTTTTACAGCCTCCAAATATATCAGATGGAAGTATGAAGTAGCATGGTTTGGGTTGTTACATGCCATTCTGCTCACCATTTTTGTCACCAGCCTCGTACTCGCAGAAGCAATCCTGGGCTGACAATCGGTGCCTAGAAATCTACGCTCCATATCTCAGCAAGTGAGCGGATGCCACTTTTCGAACCTACTCTTGCAGACTATCATGGAAGTGTAGCCTTTCCGTGAGTCGCCAGTAACATCGCTGGTAGCGTTGAGGACCCGGGCCAAAGAAGCTGTCAATGGGTGTATGAAACACTAAGGAGTCTCCTGCTTACTGACATGGAGGCCAGTCACATGGGTGGTGGGTTTGCATCGGAATAATTCCTGGATGTTGCACCCTCCCCGGGGAACAACAGACCATAGATGAACGACCGAACAGCATGCAACGCAGTGAGCGTAAACCATTGTCCATCCCGGATTTACCAATACTGATGGACCCGCTGCACCCCACAATCTACTTGAGCACGATTTATTATGCCCTTTATTGCCTGCGTACCCTTGGGCCTCGATGGCAACGCCTTGGGAAGGCGGGCATGGCACAAGTAGCTATGCCACCAGTGCAATCTTGTGCACCACAAGACAGCCGTCTCTTCAAACATGCGTCAAACCTCAGCCGCTCCGTTGCTGTTGTTGACACTTGGGGCAGTTGCTTTGCTATGATATTCTGTCCACTGATTTGCAGAGCCTCACAAGCGCCTGGATGTGGCACCGAGTGCCTGAGGTTGTAACTTTGATTCTCTCCACAGGAGAGAGGGGATAAAATAAAAACACCACGGCATATGTTTTCTTTTTCTTTTTTCCTTTGAGCTTCGGTGCACTACAAATCCCGCAAGCGAGATCAGGAGCTGGAAACCGCAAGTATTTGACCCTACCTTTCCATGAGCCTTAACTCAAATACCAACGTGTTTGGGATCAACTCTGAGCTGGGCAGTGAGTATAGGATCCGCAGAAAAAGAATACGAGCTACCATAAGGTGGTAGAGCCAACTTCTCCCAAAGGCTCTGGGGCCGCTGTGTGTGGGGGGATCGGAGCGGATCGCACAGTCCGCCCAACAAAAGGATCGGTGGAGGGGGCGAACTAGATAGCAGGGGGAACAGGAGACAAGACGTGTTCTGTAGGGTGCGAGGAAGATTTCCCCTAAGAATGTTGGACGATACGCAGGCGCTGTCGGTCAGTCACTGTTTTATCCCAGAGCACCTAGGCTGTATGCGGTAGGTTTCGTATCCAATGAGGTCGGTAGGCGCAGGATTGTGGGGAAAGGGGAAAGAAAGAAAACCTTGTTGAAGTACAGTACTGTAGTTCGTAGCGGGCCTCGCCTTCGAGCCTTCAAGCCGGGAAATGCAATTATAAAAGGACAAAAGATGTCTGCTGAATTCTCAGCAGTGGACGGTCGAGACATAAACAGTGGTTGAGCAGAGACGGCGGAACGTGTCAAATTCCTGCGCAGGCAGTTGTAAAGCTCTTGAGGGATGCGGCAACAGGCAAACGCCTATTTATTCCGAGTGATTAGCCGTAGATTGGGTGTTGGTGCGTGAACAGCGCCTACCAACCACGCCGTCCGAGGTTGAACTTGAGTGCACCCTCGCTCTTTCAACCCCCCTAAATCATGAGAGTCCTTCAAGGGGTAGGGTCAGAGATGACCGCCTGCCTGCCGGCACAGCATGAGTGTTGGGCAGCAAGAGAGCCCCCTCACCCTTTTTTCGCTTAGTCACGGAAAGGGACCAGCGGCCTTTGCCCTTCTGCTCTGTAACTGCCTCACCGCATCCCCTCCTCATCCACCAACATAACATCCTCAGTGCCCTCCCCTCCCCCTTCCCTTCCTCTCTCTAAGGCTAGACGCCTTTTCGATTCATCTGTATCGACTACAGTAGTCACTATCTTTCGCATCATTTCTACCCAGAGCCCCCGAACCCAACCCCATAACCTCGCTATTTCACAAATGTGTCTTTCCCTTCAGGAATTGACATCAAAGTGGTTCGCAGCCACACTTCTACTCAGAAATTCTCTTTAGGACCGCTTTGTCCCCCTCTTTTCTACCAAATTTGTTCTCGAAGCCAACTTACCCACCTACACCAACGGGTCCACTGCAAGGGAGGCAGTGGTCCTACTAGGGAGGGCATGGCAGGGAGAGGTAAGAGCGGGTCTTCTGAGAATGGCCCAAACCACTCGGTACCTGAAGAATTTCGCTCCAAGGCAAGTGCCTCTTTGTTTCTCTAATCTTTTTCTTCTGCCTGCCCCCGCTCTCCTCACTTTCCATTATTTTTCTTTTTTTCCTTTTTTCCCCTTCTCTTTCGTCTGTGTCTGTGTCTTTGTCTGTCCTCTTTTATGTGACGGGCCGTCACCTGGATAGGACTGTCCTCCTCTCCAAAGGTATGGGAAACGAGAGTACTAGAGGACACCGAGGACCAAGAGGCCCTTGCTGCAAATGATGATCACCTGGTAAAAGGTCCGACTGCCTCAATGTCGTTACCATGGGTAGCTTCATCTTATCTGGCGACTCCACAACGGTCTGGGTCATGTTTTACTCTCCGAAATGCCCGTCCGGTGTGGCGGACACTCAGATCTGTTGGATTGCGGTTTCGCCTTTGTGTGTTAACCTGTCTTCCCGACCATGGCCATCGAGCTATCGTCTATAGAAACATCAAGTATATGCTGCCAATACCAAACTCCTCCTTCTCGGCCAATGGGATTGAGGAATGGTATATAAAGGAAGATGGACTGCGCACCGCAAATGGAGCTCCACTTGAGCCTCCTCTGCATGACTACGATTGACAGATACGAGTTTCTGTTATGCTTATAACGTTACTAAACCTTTCAATCTAACCGGACCACTTCTACAGGTGGGAGAGGTTTCATGTTTAACTAGATTTGCTCCGCTTCCTAGAGCTCCGCATTCTCGAATGTGTTGAGAGCGGAAGTTGGGGTCGGTCTGGGGACAACACGGAATCTTTTTTCTTCTTCCATTCTGTGGGGGCTTCGGGGTGACTAGAAGGTGCTGCGATGTGAAGGTATTGCAGAGTTTGTGTTTGAATTTCAAGGGAGAGTGGGGAAGGTAGAAGTATCGGTTGGAGCCAATGGCAGCGGTGTACAGAGGGGTGATTTTCGGGATTCGTACTTGATGGTATTTGATGCTTCGTGGCGGTTGGGTAAGATATGGTTTTCGTGCGCTGGTTAGGCTGGGGTTCGATGGAGATGAGCAGTAGGTGAGCTGGATGAGCACGTAGGAAGTAGGATGTGATCTGCTGTTGGGCCTAGCGGGACAGGATGCTGGCAAGCCAATGGAAGCGGTTAGCAGGATGAGGTCCAATTAGAACTGAAAAGACCTGATGCAGAGCACGAAACCCTGAAATATGGATTTTCCCATCTCAGTTATATATTTTCATGAAGCATTTGCTTTGAGTATTAAGCTGACAAGCGTATTGGCAAGGTAGGGGTATCAGTGGTCTGGCAACAGAAGCCGTACCCGGGACTACCGCGACGGATATGAGGTATTGTTGCTCTGGTTTTCATGGCAGAGGTAGGTTTATATTGATAAGATTGTATAGCCAGAACATGCACAGCGAGGTAGAGGTAATTACGGTTATGAAAACCCCTCTCGAAATGCTAGCTTCCATCGGAACCGGAAATCCACATCTAAGATGAAAAGGAAAGGAGGTAGGGGCAGTTCTCATGCTAAGAGATCTAATATGACGGATGACTCGCGAAACCAGGAATGGTTTGGGGGACGACAGAGGTCGGTTGAGAGGGGTAGGCGTCGACAGCATCAACGAGAATCATCTGGACGACGAAGGATCCAGTATACCTCACCTCACAAGAGACCCTCACTAGACCAATCCAGAAAACCAGAGCGTAAGTTTGAATACGAGAGCAATAATAGTGCAGGGTTTTTTGGTCATGAAGGAGGATCTGGGGGCCCACATCCACGAGGTGATAGGGAGGAGGAGAGTGTTGTGAGGGAAGGTAGCATTTCTGAGCCAGCAGTTGGTCAAGGAGTCTGGTGTTCGGGAACTCATGATAGTAGGTACGGACAAGAAATATATGGCACGCCGGAGAAGTATCCTCACGACCAATTGATCTCCCCCTATGCAGCTGCGGATCATTATAGCACTTTACAATATTCCTATGGTGTCGGCATATTAGATATTGATCATGTCAGAAACGGGTTTGTTCCTACCACTCTCTCCACACTCTCGGAGAGAATTGAATTTTGACACTAATACTCTTGGCAACACGCTGCAGAAACACGAACGCCAGCCGGGATGACACTTTACGCGAGTTTGGGGCTCAACACACAACACCTGTTGCCTGCCAAACATCGACTTTTCTTCCGTTTGGGTGTTCCGTTTCCGAGTTCTACGATCAGCAATACACCAATTTCGATTCTAATCAGATAAGATCTGAATTTGTATTTCCAGGGGACAACTCGTATGAAATTCCCGGCATACCCCAAACGAGCTCTGCAGCGCAAAGGCACGGTAATGCTTCGCCGGTTTCTACCACTTCAGCTATGTCAATATCGAGTGGTAGATCCCCGCGTTCTGTATTCTCGAACAATATATCAGATATAAGTCCCCGTGAGGGGCTAATCTGCATCAAGTGTCACAAACCGGAATGCGTCCCTATCGATTTGATCGTTAGCTGTAGTAGATGTCTTGGGAATTATCACACGTCATGCCATAATCCAACAATCTCGGTAACTAGAGGGGTGATGTGAGTGTATATTCCTATCCTTTTTGTTATTTCATTTAAACCTGACCACCCTACTAATATTATTTCCCTTCTTTCTATATAGCAACATTGATTCGAGGATTTGGAAATGCCAGCGCTGTGCCACTCGTTCAATTAACTTCGGTCACGGGCCTCCCCGGCGATCGGGCTCGTCTACTAGATCCCGGCCGCGCAAACTGTCTCGTCTTTCCGCTAACGCGTCCGATACTTCATCTGGTCGATCGAGCAGTTTGTCGAAAGGCAGTACCCGAATGACCTTTTCTCCAGCCGATCTTCATGATGGTGGCTCTGCGCGAAATGGGAATGATTGTTTTCGGGATTACAAATCTCAACCTTCAATCGGAGAGGTTGAAGATTTGTATAGTGCAAGGGTGAGCGAATCATCGGGGAATGGTCAGACAACTTCACAATGGAACTCTCTTGTGACGACAGCAACACCGAGGGACCGGGGGGGCGGTTTCGCTCATCGCATGGGTGACAGCATCAGCTCTGCCTGTCCAACCGGCGTCGGTGACCAGAGAACGCCCCAGTATGGCTCTCATGATAGCCCGGGTGAGTTCGGCGGGGCAGGGCGAAGGTTTGATATGCCGGAGCTCGCTTACTACTCTGACGGCATGTCAAGATCTGCGAATGTATTCTCTGGGAGTAGAAAACTTGCTGTTGTGATCGATAATAGATCACGCAGCGGATCCGCATCTACTAATGGCTACCAAGGAGAAGGTTGCAGTCGTACACCGCCGGTGGCCAAGGATCCCCGAGACGATGTCGCTCCAATTCCACATTCTAAACTCCGCCAGACACTCAACTCACCACCCCCCCAAGAATTTTCACAACTTTCAGCTGATCAGAGCCTCTTCCCTGCGGGCGCGAATGAGAGTACATTTCGCCGGAGGGGACTGAAACGGCCTCTATCTGCTATCGAGGTTCCAGATTCTCAAGAGGAACATGAACGAGATCTAACAGGTGGCCCATTGACTCCGGAGCCTCTCGAAGGTTACCGTGATGGGTGCAACTCACAGCAACCGGCCAATGGCTGTTGGACCTTGCTGTCCGAAAGTCTAGGGCAACAGGCGCAAGACAGAACAGCTGGAGACTTGCGGCCCGAAAGATTACAGAGGCGGTTTAATAGGAATGGCCCATCTAATGCTCATAGCAACGGAGAGTCCCCACGCTCTCGGCCAAGTTCCTCCCGCAAAGGGGAAGAAGCTTTCGAATGCCTCACCACTGAGAGGATGGCTGTCTCTTCACCGCATTACAGCCCCCCACCGCCAGATTCTGGAGCGAGCGGTTCACTTTCATACCGCCGTAGTGAATCTGATCGCCTCGCACCCAGGCCACAAGTGGCTCGGACATGGAGCAGTTCGGTGGACAGGGTACCATGCCGTCGTTGTGGTTCCTGTATAACAAACTCCGATAATAAAAGGGCTGATGTATGGTATGTGTCAGCCGAATACACTTCGTTACTTAGAATAAGACACTAACATAGTCTACAAAAGTTCATCCTGCGTCCGCAGGGAGCATTGCAGAGGCTCTGACTTAACGGATACGATGTCCCGAGAACCTAGTCATAGCACAGTTTCATCTTACCATTCACTAGCTCCGTCTGGCTTGCACCCCCGGATCGACCCCAAGGATGGCTTGCGCAGCAGACACTCGTCGTCACTCAGTGCTACTGAATTGCCGGATGATCGCTCGAACATCGCGCCTAGCCCGGATTCCCTTCCAAGTGACCTATCCAGGGGATGCACTCCACAGGAACTACCTCCGATTGAAGTCTTCCGCACAGCAAAGCAACGAGTAATTGAGAAATATCAAATGGAGTTCCCCGAAATCGCCAGCGGAAACTTACCCTGTCAACCGATCAAAGAAAAGGCTGTCAGGGGCCAGAAGGCGCGGAAACTCATGGATCTTCCAAAACCAAAGGTCACTACTATTGCAGAGAAGCGAAAGGCAGCAGCAACACCCCTGAAGAGGAAGAACGGGGTCAATACTACCACATTGGTCCAGGCTTCTGCCGGAGTGGGTTCTCGAAAGCCTATCAATGGCCCTACTCTGCCTGACGTTTTACTGGCGCCTCCGAAACCCAATCCAAGGATGACTACAATGAGGAGTGTTTCTCAACTGAAGAGACCTTCTCGCAAGGGACCTGCTATTAAATATGCTGGAGGTAGTATTAGTAGAGTATTTGTCACTGATGATTCCTCTGGCGAATCCGATCATAGAGGAAAACTTAGAGTATTAGAGAAACGGCTCCAGGACCAAAAGGGCTATACTAAGAACCAGGCGGAGAAGGCTGCTAAACTACAGGTCAAACTTCAAGAGTCAGAAAAAGAGAAGGCGGCTCTGCAGGAAAAGTTGAAAGCCTTATTAGCGCTAGGAAGTCATGGGTCCAACGAAAAGCCTGCCCCGGGAAGCCAGAATCCGGAACCTGGAGTAATCACTGAATTTCTCCCTACTCAGGGATCACCACGACAGGAGCCGCCCAAGAAAAAAGTGCGCAAGCGCCTAGTACGGTGGGAAGAGGCACACTCCGACCGGAGCGCCACTCAGGAGGGCCCCCAAACTGAACCCGGTGCAGAAGATGGCGAACCCGATACCGACAAGAAAACCTTCCGGTATGGCTCCATGCGGGACTTTTATTCAGGCAGCAAGTTTTGTGGGGAAGACCCTTGGGCCTACCCAACACGTGCGGAGCAACCAGAGCCAGACCCAAGCACCTTTCGCAAACATGGATGGCGCAAAACGGCCCACAGATCCTTTGATCAGAGCAGGTTGATGAAAGTGCACCTCCACCGTCTAACCTCTCACAGTCGGCCTCCGTTAACGATGACAGTTGAGGAGAAAACGCTTCGTGACGACGATGAGTCTGCAAGTGCTTCGAACACCCCTATTGGTAACAAGACCGGCAAGCCGGGGAGCGAACATGGCTCAACTGGGGTGCCGCGGGTAATCAGCTTTGACGAATTCATGGGGGTACCGGACAATATGGTTCCTTCTGTTAAGGATGGTTGTTTGGGGTTTCGGTCTGGGATTATTGTGAGTTTAACTATTTTTCTGTCCCACAGGCTGTTGTCTGAGAAAGCGTTACTCATTGTTTATAGAATCCCCGCACCAGAAGACTTGAGAGGAATGTACCGCACTACCGGATTCGAGCCCCGGGGGATCTTAAACTTGCCTAGTGTTGACTTCGAACACACCACAACACCCCCCTCGGCATTTTCCTGCTCAGTTTTCTTTCACGGCCCCCACTGCCCTTCATCTACTCACACCCCCCTCATTTACTTCTACTGTATAATAATCTTAGGGTCAGGAAGAGCAGGGGTGGCGGTTATACGAGTACCGCACCATTACAGCTACCCTCCTGCTCTTTCATTTGCTTTTTTTCTTCTCCCCTCTTTTCCATCTTTTACTTTGTCTATACTCAAGACAGCGTGTATACTTCCATTTGTATCGCTGGATTCTTAAAACGGATATCTGGAGCTTTTGTTAAAACGGGGATGATAGCATTTGCGGAGTTAAGGTCAGGCATGGTATTTAGCATTCTAGCTGTTTAAGATGGCTAATTTTTTCATATTATTTTTTCATTCGATTTTTTGTCTCTCTTCAACTTTCTTGAAGTAATACGTCCCGATAGATTTCTGGTTGATAGGGGTTAGCTGGGTGAAATGGCGTGAGGAGATCTGGGAGGCTTGGGAATGTTTTGTGTGAGGCGCGACCCGGGGTGTTTGCCGCATGAGAAACACTATTACTCTGCCGAAAACTACAGAACAAGCTATGGAGAACCTTGTCCTTGTGAACTATAACTTATGCCGGATCGTCTGTGTGGAAGATACCGCCTACCTGGCGAACCGCCACTAACCTACGGACACGAAGAATACCGAAAAAACAATGTGATGTGCGGAACGGCTCTAGCCCGCTAGGAGTATTAAGCTGACCATTGGTTCTCTCCCTCCGAAGCCCCCGCCATCTCTATCTGCTGCTGGCTTCTGAGTTCTCTTTCCGCTCTATTGGTACAGCACTTGATCGTTTATGAATCCAGCCGTCTGACATCCCATCCTCCCCAATCCAATCAAAATGCCCTCAATGAGGGAGTAAGTTTCTATGTGAGTAGTTGTAATCATGGGGGTAGTTCTGGTCGGGCAATAGTAGAGTTTTGTGTAAGAAAGGTCATATATTTTGGGGCCAAAACACTATATCAGCGTCGAGAATTCTTCAGGTATGGCTCGGGGGCCTATCAGTAGCTGCGAATGGAAGGAAGCAAGACTATTAGCCAAGGGAAAGAAAATAAAGAAATAGTCTCCCGGATAGAGAAATTGCCGAATTAGCACGCAGTAATACTTAGAGAAAATAGTTCCGTTAAACAGCACTTTTGGGGTTGATTGCTTCTCACCTTGCGAGCCTGAGCCTGAGCCTGAGGAGATTGTGGGGTTCTTGGCTGGTTGGTGATCCGAAAGGTCTCTTCGACACCGTGGAAATTGTGGTAACACAATACTCGAGTATGATCCCGAATCCTCTTATAGGGCTTGTAGGGAAATTTTGCCACATTAGCGTAAATTTGGGATTTCTCTCAGATCCCTTAGAAAATGGAAGCCAAAGGATATCTTGTCAGTAGAGCACTTGGTCAAAACGTTTCGACCAACATAGGTTCTTTTTTTTTTCAGCAAAAAATGTACAGTTCGAAAGAGACAGTTCCCAACACTATCCCCCTGAACCCTTTGAATATTTCCACCATGTAGACAGTTACTCTGTACTTAGATCTCTAAAAGCAGAAGTGCAAAGGATCAGGGTTGCATTCATTGTTTATGATAATGTTGACTAC
>QFET01004224.1:0-19109 GCA_003316355.1 Tuber calosporum
GGGGGGGACCGGCGGGGGAGGAGGGGGTTGTCAGGCAGTGGCTCCTGCCGTGACGCGAAGGGAGAGGTCCCTGACTGTGGCCTCTAGGGCTGCAATCGCGGGGGGGGCTGAAGTAGAGGGAGGAGCGGGGGTCGAGATAGCGGAGGAGATCTCATCCACGTGCGTAGTCAGTGCGGCAAGTCGGCTAACTACCTTATTGATTCCAGAGAGGGCGGTGCAGAGGAGTGGGATGATGGTGGCTTCCCCGTCGGAAAGGTTGTAGAGGAGGGAGTTGTCAAACGCAGGGAAGGATTCTTAGGAGAGGCTAAACTGGGTAACTATAGCGTCCAGGAGGTTCTGGGTTGCAATAAGGTGGTCGGAGAGGGGTCCAGGGGTGCTGGCGCGGGAGGAGTGGGCTGATTAGGGGGCTGTGCAGTGCTGGGTGCGCGAGGCTGACCTGGAGGGGCCAGGGGAAGCTGTGGCCATCACTGTTACACGGGAAATGGGGCTGTGTCGCTAAAGAGTGAAGCTTAAGCGAGGGGCAAGATTTGGTGTGTCGTGGCTGTTGCCGCACAAAAGGGCGAAGTTTTGTTCGGCTAAAAAGGGCAAGAGTTTCAAGCGGGAGGAAAATAAAGGGCGCGGAGCGTGTCCCTTAACTATGGGGAACCGTTAGCTTTTTATACAATTCTCCCAGTACTTATATTAGCCATATATATGAAGTATCCTAAGATACCTTACCTTGCCTATGGTCAATGAAAGTGGAAACCATGTTTGACCCTGAAAATGTATGCCACGCTTGGTCAAATGATCCCCTGAACTATTTAGTATTTGGAGGGTGTCTAGCACTCCACTAGTAAATAGCCTTTGATCTATTTACCAAATGAACTAAGTTCAAGTTGATGTAACCCAGTTGCCATCATCTTACAGAATACCACTTGATCAGTCTGGATTGTCGTCTTTCATGCATATATGCACTCAAGTGCATATATATACAGATTATCAAGAGTCTGAGTATTCCGTACTTTAGAGTCTTGATCTTTCACCGAGGATAAGCAGCTCTGCGATTGACACCACTTCTTGCCAGCATCGCTTGTAGTCATATAGTAACCTCCTAGTTCTATATACTATCAAAACAAATAATTTGTAGAATTTCCCATATGGGTAACGGAGTGGAAGAATACATGTGTGGGTATGGTGGAGGAGGATGAGGCAGATGTTAATGAGGATATAATGGAAAGGCTAGAGGAGATTGATAAGGATTTGATAGCAGGAGAAATTAGGTTACTTGAGTTTCTGATGACAGCGATACTCAAAAAATCTATAGTAAAACTGAGAAAGCTGAGTGAAGCTGATAAGGATTACGTAGTCAGTATATCCGAAGGACACTGGAATACGCCATATTTGAATCTTATCGACCTTGAAGAACGGTTGGCTTTGGCCATATCTGCCCATCTAATATTTTCAAAGTACTCCATAATCGTGAAATCTGAGTATACTAAGAAGAATGGAAATTCATCCTGATACCTGAAAACAAAGTTACTCGCTTTGATTATTATCACCTGTACAAGAATTGGAGACCAGAGGTTGCGGGAACCAAATATCTCTTCACAGATGAAATGAGAATTGAGATTGGTGGTACTCTTGGTATCTCTTTAGTTTACCAAAAGAGGGGGGAGCAGTTAGAGGAGGATTGCCAAGGTGCTACTATAAAAATTAAGACTACTGTTATGTATTAGGGGATGATAAAATGGGACTATAAGGGAGCTTTTTATATTTATAAAACTGAAACAGAATAGGATTAGAGTAAAGCAAGAGACCAAATTGCTATATTAAACGAAAATGCTATCAACGAAGAGACAAGGCTGAATAAGGAGTAGAAAGAGTCAGAAAAATAGACCGCATTATGACTACGGGAAGTAGGAGCAGCTCGCACACTCCAACACGCAGCTAAGGATACTAATCCTCAGGAGCACAAGGCAACCATGAGATATCTTGGGAAGAAGTTTAAGTTTATAAAAATTCTGATGTGAGAAGGGCGGGGGGATAGACTCATAGAGATATATTAAATATGTCTGTAGGGGTCTGCTATGGCCAGCATGTCAGGAATTCCTAAGGCAGGATCAGGAGTTAATTCTATTAGAGGATAATGCACCAGGTTATGATTGGTAGTATACTAATCAAGAGCATGTGAAAGAGGGGGTTAAGAAGGTTAATTAACCTCCCAACTCTCCGTATTTTAATCCTTTAGAGCAGATTTGTACCTTCTAAGATCTCGCATACAAACTCGCTGAGCAAATCAACAAGTAAAGAGTATGAAGAGAATGAGGGAGGTATTGGTAGAAGAGTAGAACTGTGTTACAATTGATAAAATTAACCAGGAGATCTGAAGGCTTCCTATGGTCATCGGGCGTTGCCTGAACGTTTTTGGTAGAAATAACTATCATAGTTGATCAACTTACTTTCTATTTTTCCTTGTAGCTTCAGAATAGACTAATATTTCACTATTTTTTATCCTCCATTTTCTAATCTTAAAGCCATATAATAAGTAACTGTAATTAATAGATTTTTGTTAATTTTATTTTTATTGATTGAATTGTTGAGTATAGCAGTCAGGTGTTGTGTTTTGCGAATCCACTCATGGTTAGGGTTGTAGACTGTCTACATAGCAAATGAACCAGCAAGTAATTTGAGTGGGTAAAACCAAATTCTCATAGCAACAACCACCACCCCTCATGAACCCAACTATCCGCCCTACCTAGAAAAGAGATTTCTGCAAAGGTTATCATAAAATGATATCATTCAAGGTTATACAAAATAGGGAATCAAGGAAATAGATAAAAAATTTTACTTGAGAAATTTATAATACGAGTGCAAAAAAGGATCTAATTCCAGCAATCAACTGCTCTCTCAGCTTCTTGGTTGGGAAAATAGTGTGAGTCATCTCCTCATGGTCGATTCCAGCTAGGTGTAATATCTTAATTGCAGGAGAGGTGTCAAATCTATTCCATAAAGAGTTGTTCCTAGATGCGGCAATTTCAAAGTAAATAGCATGAGAGTTTTTGCAATTTCTGAGTGGCCGCTGATGCATTCCAAACTCAAGATTGATCATAAATGCCTTAAGATCAATGCTTAGATAAGGTGCTAGGGTGGGATCATGACAGGTTCTAGAACCTGGAGCGGATGTTAAAGGCTCTAGTGGAATACAAGTTATTTGAATTAACTTGTTTTTATCCAGAAAAGCAATACACATATCAGGACCAACTACTGCAAGCTGGATTTCATTGCAATTTTTGATTGGAGTGGTTGTCCAGGACACATTGATTTAATTATATTCTCTCCAGGACATTGCAATTGCCTGCCTATGCAAAGCCAACTGTAAGCACAACCAAAACCCTTGATAACTAATATTAGTCTTTATTAATTTTCTTAAAGTATAAAATACACTTACCTCTATTAATACAGGAGATTATGAGGAATCTGTGACCCGGAATGGGACTTTCATAGTGGTAAAATATTGCTATACATGCCAAAACCTGATATACATTCATGAGTGCTTTTGGGGGAGTGGTAGGAGTATTCTTCTTTCCCCCTGATGAGCTTACATGCAATGAAGAGTAGAGCAGTCATGACACTTATAGATATTTTAGTGCACATATGACACAAGCTGGAATGGAGATCCTAGTTGTATTGGTTCATCGTAGCTTTCCTGGAATTCAAACTAAAGTCTCCTTGCTCTCCCAAAGGTCTCAACTATCACTTCTGTTTAAAGATAAAACTCAAAACTCTCCCCGAGGTACCCGCCCAAAAATTCCCTTCCTACGATCTTTCCCTTTCCAATAAACTGCTCATTCAACTCCAGCCCACACAGACCATCAGGAATCCGAACCCCCAGCATCCTTCCCATATCCCAGCACATGAGTCCCCCAGGCATGGTGTATAGGCAGTAGGGAGGGTGATAGTACAGTAGTGTTGATGAGGGTGGCCGGGCTGATGTGGGGGTGGTAGTTGTTGATATGTGAATTTTATCTTACCCCATCCAAAATACTCTTTAAAAACCTAAACTAAAGGTACAAATCCTACATTGAGTCATCTCCAGGAATTTTGCTTCCTTGACCAGTTAGATAGCTTTAATCTATAACATTAGGGCTTTCTACTCATATATATATATATATATATATATTTTCATATTACCTTTTCCAGTCTCATGAATTGCGCCTATTCACTCCTACATTCACTTCACGGTTGCCTCCATGGTTGCCTAACATAACCAGTTACCCGGCCTTGGCCAAAGAAATTTTTGTTGTCGTTGCTCCGTAATACCCATTTGCACCTCTAGTACAGTGCGTTTAACCAGCCGTAGTCCTCCATTGATAATATCATGCTAAGAGTGTTTTTTTTGCTTTTTTTTCAGCAAGCCACAGGTTGAGTGGTGGCATTATTCGAGCACTCGTACAGTCCCTGAGAGCTGATTCTTATTTCAAGCCTCTGACACGTCAAACCAAAACAGGCGGCACCGGTATCATACCGTAACCCTCCATCTGACCACCAGCAAGAGCCTCAAGATTCCAGCCACATGCAGTACTGTCCGGTAGGACTCATTGTTCTGGTCACAAAATTACATTTTCCCTGGGCTATCCAAAACAGCAAAATCCGTTACATACCGTAGTAAGTTAAACCATGGCCAGATTGGGTACGGTATCATAGTGGTTGCCAGTGCTTGGCCAGGCAGGCAACAACCGGGTATTCACAAATCTCCTTGAGGCGCGAATGACTCAGCTAGCGTACTGGGGTCAGCTCAAATCCCGTGCCGGACATACCCATCCTAACGCTCTCCACCATTCAATCTTTTCCAGAGCAAGTTTAGCGTGCCCGACAACGAATTTTACCGTTTCGAACTCCCCAAGGGAAATGTTTGGTGGTTGTGGAGAGGTTCATGTTGCGGTTATGTTGGCAAAAAAAAATAAAAAAAGCGAGGAGAGAGGTATCATAGTGGCAATCGTGCCGATCTATGATATGATATCATACCTTGGTTAGGGTGGAGGAGTCGTATGTGATGATCCGGCGGCCAATCTGAGGCTTAAAATGAGTCGAAAATTGGCATCTCACACCTCCTCCAGGATATACAAGCAGCATGCCCACAACACCTCATCTCTTTTTCACACCCACCATCCGATCTACACTCTCATCAACAACTACTTGTACAACGGTGCCATCTGCAGCAGCATCAAAAATAATACCAACCCGGATACTCCGCTTCGGCTCAATACAAATGTCCACCTCCACTCCCCGCACCTGCGGCAACGGCCCACGCTGGCCCACAAACTCCGCCTCCGAAATGCGCACAATCTCCAAAGCGCTGAGCTACACCCTCCGCCACGGCGCGGTGAAAGAAGGCCTGGCACTGCAAGAGGATGGGTACGCCAACGTCGGCGAATTGGTTCCTCCCACTCAGAATCCCTTACCCCCCTCATGCCAGCGCTAACAGTCGGACAGCTCCAACTCCCCAAATTCCGAAAAATGAACCTAACATTTGAAAAACTTCGCCAAATTGTTTCCGAGAACGACAAACAGCGCTTCTCCCTCGCCCCCACTTCCGCTATCGCTACCGAGGCGGTAACGACAGCGGAAGACCCACACACCTACCTGATCCGCGCAACCCAAGGCCACTCCCTCCCCCTCACCAACACCAGCACCCTCCTAACCCCGCTCCCACCCCACATCACTAGCGCCGTGCACGGCACATTCTACCCTGCGTACGAGGCGATACTAGCCTGCGGGCACCTATCCCGCATGGGGCGCACCCACATACACCTCGCCACCGGTGAGGTCGGAGTCAAAAGTGGGATGAGGGCGGACGCGCAGGTGCTCTTCTACGTGGACGTGGAGAGGGCAAGGAGGGAGGGCGGCATCGAGTTTTGTGTTAGTGAGAATGGGGTCGTGCTTACGGCTGGTGATGAGTTGGGGAGGCTTGGGTTGGAGTTCGTTGAGAGGGTGGTGAGTAAGAGCTTGGGTGTGTTGTGGGAAGGGGGTAGGGTTGTGCAGGAGCTGCCGGAAGAGGTTAGGGGTGGGAGGATGCCGGTTGGGAAGGGGCATGTTAAAATGGGGAGAGGTGGCGGCTGGAGAGGGGGAAGAGGGAGGGGGAGGGGTGGACGTGGAGGTGGACGTGGAGGTGAAGGTGGAGGTGTGGGAGAGGGGACAAGCAGAACCGGCGTCGTAGATCCTTGAATGAAATTCTGTGCCTCATTTCGCAAAGGGGCCTTTCCTCTTTGCTATTGTAATTGCTAGAAAAGTCTATGTATTACACCTTGTTATGTACCATAATGAAAATCATACACACAACCCTCTAATAAATCCCCGGAACAATCCTTGATGGGACAACGTCCGTGTACTTCTTCCAGTCCGCTCCATACTTGAGCTTACACTTGGCCTCGTCCCTGCGTTCCCTATGGATGAGCAGAATGGCAAAGTAGACGACGTAGAAGTAGCTAAGAGGACCTCTATATCCTGTCGGTAGACACCATGCCCAGGCCATAATCCAGTCCCCCAGGTAGTTGATATGCCTAGCGATACCCCACCAGCCAGTAGTCATCAACCTTGACCCACTCTTGGTCTCAATGTACTTGATATGAGCTAGCTTGGGATCGTTAGGATTAGTCCTAAATTCGTGCTTTTGGCAATTGGCTTGTCTGAAGATCCAGTAGCCCAATCCCTGAACAGCCAGAACCCCAGCGACACCCAGAGGACCGAGTTCGAAGGGGTGCATGGCGAGGTACCGGCACTGAAGAGAGTAGTTGATCGGCACCCACACCAAGTCTCCGACTGAAAGCATGAATCCAAAGCCATCGGTGGTCACGTCTATTGTTGTGAGGACCGCAGGCTCGTTGTAGAGCGCGTCATAGACGTACCAGAATTGGAAGGCATTGACGAGGATCATGCTGTCAGTGACTTTGCCATGGGTGTTGTATTGGTGGGCCATGAAGGCAAAGTTCAGAATTGGCCAGAGGATCATGCCGGGTCGGAGTTCGCTGAAGACCTTGATGTCAAAGCTGCCGATACGTGGGTTGAGAGGGCGGCCGAGAAACCACTACATCCTGGTTAGCTTGGGAAAGGATGGAAGGTGGGGGGAATATACATCGTAAATAAAGTTTCCAGTGTCGTTTGCCAAAAGCTCCCCAGTAACGAAAGAAGAGATGTAGCAGTAGAATGCAAGGATAATAGAGAACATCAAGGTAGCGGTTATGAGCTGGAGGTAGTTGTCCCAAAGGTAGGCCCAGAATTGCCACTGAAACCCCTCCTTGTAAGTCATGAATCCACAGTACGCCACAACAGTCAATAGAGAAGCACAGCCTACAACAACAATAAGTCTCTGGTGTCAATCTCCATCCTTCCTCTCCTCCGAGAAAAGCAAACACACCATTAAAGCTGTACTTCAGCCTCTTCCCATTGCTCAGCACAACACCATCCCCTGTCTTCCCTGGAAGAACAAAGTACATAACTGCCAACGCGAAATACCAGAGACAATAGTTCTTCGTAACGCCCCAGTCGAAAGCCCCCGACAGTCCCGGCCATTTCGAAGCGAGATTTCCAACAGGATCTCGCAAGAATGAACTACTCGGACACCCATCTTCGCTGCAAACAAAGTAGAAGACATATGTGACTACGGGCACAGAAAGTGAAATAGCAAAGGCACCCAAACTACCAACTATTAACAACAGAAAATGTCGATCGACCAAAGAAGGGGAAAACTTACGGCCCGCCAAATTCATATCCGTGAGGCGGAGGAGGCATGATTGTTGTCTATGGGCCGTGTCTGTTGTCCCCAAGAAAGTAGGGAAGAAGGAATGAGTTTATATGTCAAAGTAAGCTCTCCAGGAAACGCTCAGATAGGAAGGAACAAAGAGTGAGAATATGGCGTCAACGAAATAGCACCTTTGCTGCGGTCAATCCGACACATATATATATATAAAAACATTGAAAAGGGTTCTCTCTCCTCGGGCGGTCGCGAATCCAGAAGTGAGCCCACTCTCGGAAAGGGCGTTTTCCGCCCACATCCCCGTATTCCCCTATGCATCTTTCACCCCCTGTTGCCAAGATTTTACCCCTTTCAAGCCGGGAGTCTTGAGGGTTGATCTTCGAATATCGAGATCGGAAGGCGCTAGTCCTGATTGGATATCAGGAGTCCTGCATAGAAACTACAGTACTGATACCGTAGTAACCGTACTCGTACCGACCTCGCATTCCCAGAAAGAAAGCCGTCACAACAAAAAGTTTTCAGCCCCAATCTATCAGCACTTTTTTTGTTTTTTGTTTTTTTTTGCTAAACCGAGTGAGCATGCATAGCAAGAGCCTGAGCCTGGTGCCCAAGCATGCGGTCGTGCGGCCACTGTAATTCCGAGCTATGATACTCATCCGGGTTCGGCCTCCACGCTGCGATGTTTTACAATGCCGTACTAGGATCCAGTCTTGTTGCGTCGGACACCGCAAAACCTCTTGTAATTCACTGTTGGACTACAAGTATCAACCGAAATCGGTGGGCTACCGTAACCTTTTCAATACCATACACTTGGCGATGAACCTTCAGGATACTATCGCTCTGGAGATGTATTGAGAAAGTGGACCTTTGCAGAGAGTCACCTCGCCTTTGGCCCTTTATAAAATGGTAACAAAATATACACATATATCTACATGCTCCCTCCCGCGCTCTTTCCGCAAAGTTGAAATTGCTACTCTAGTGACACGTCACTTTCGCGCTTTGGGCCTATCAGCGTCCTTGATTCTGTCTCGCGATAGTTTCAAGTCTTTGGACTCGAGTTCCCCTCGTTTCCTGTCTTTTGTCTTTGGAGATCTTTTTCTCCTTTACATCCTTCGGTTCTTCAGTTCTTCTCCGTCCTTCCTCTCGGTCGCGATGGCGAAGCGAGGTTCCTTTTCCGCCCGTGCCGTCGCTAAGACGGGCATGGTTCTTTCTCGGTCGGTCGAACGCGTGTTCGACCTCGAGGCGGAGGTTTCGCGCCTCCGTCACCACGTCTTGGTCCTCTCCCGCCGTCTGCACGAGTGCAGTAAAGAGCGAGACTCTTTGAGGGCTTCGTGTCCTCCCTCGGTCCTGTCCTCCTTCATGGGGGACGACGATTTTCCTTGCCCGCCTCCTCCGGATGAGGGGGTGGCTGACGGTGTGGCGTCTCCTGTTGTGAGGCTCCCCTCGGTGGCGTCCTCTGTGGCGTCGGTGGTGTCGGTTGTGGCCGTTGCGGTGGCGTCCTCCCCCTCGGGGGTGCAGGCGCCTGAGTCCTCTGTGGCTGAGCCCGTGGCGGTCGGTGTGGCGTCTTCGGTTGGGTCGGGTTCGTCCGGCCGCCGGTCTGGGGGGATGTTGTCCATCGTGTATGGGCGCCCCCCGCTTGTTTTAACCTCCCGCGAGGAGGATGAGGACGTGGTCCTCGGTGGTGTGATTGTTGCGCGTGGGGTGGAGGAGACTCGTTTCGGGCTGGCGACGCCGGCGAAGAGGAAGCGGGTGGAGGAGGAGGTGGTGGCTTCGGCTGCCGTCCGGCCTGACCCGATGTTTTGCACGAGGTGCAAGATGTTGGTGCCCCTGGCGTCGTTTGTTCGGCCCGGGGTGGGGTGGGGTTATTTTCGGACGTGCGCGGCTTGTCGCTTGCAGGCGAGATCGAGGCATGTGCCGGTGGCGGTGAGGGCTGACCGGGCTGGGTTGGATGCGCCCGGTTAGTTGGTTTGGTGGCGCGCGGGAATTTGCCTTCCTTTTTTTTTCCCCTTGTGGTTTTTTGGTTGGCGCCGCGTGCCGTGTATTTATTTTTCCTTTGTTTGTTTTTGTTTTTGTTTGGGTTGCCTGTGTGCCTGGCTCGGATCTTTTGCTTGGGGTGGGGGACTAGTCCCTGGGGGTGCCTTTGCCGGCCGGAGCGCTTCATACCTGCGATAGGTCCCTGGTTTGCGTGTTGATGGCGACGGTGCGCTCTCGCTACAGATTCAACGGTTGGTAACGTACCAGAGTTACCGTGGGGCAGTGCGGGATGGAGAGAGGGTTTGGCTTGCTCCCTGGGGTTTTTTAAATTGTAATGCCGTCGGTGGCCGTATGCCCGCTAGGGCGGTGTCTCCTCTTGTTAGAAATAAATTTTGATAACTCCCTCCCGCGCTCTTTCCGCAAAGTTGAAATTTGCACTTTTTTCAACACCTGGGGAAAGTGCTAGAAAGACCCCCTCTCAAAAGTGGAGATATCTGATACGTCACGTTACACGAACCCAAAAACGATCCTAACGCATTCCCAAGTCATGCCATGGCATCTCCTGACGTGGAAATGGACATTGAGTCAGAGGAAGGCTTATCAGCGCCGTCAACATTGAGCCCGGAGGGCAAGGAAGACCAAGGCCCTGACCCAGGCTCCAAGGGACTTATGGAAGTAGTGATGAACTATCTCAAGGTTGACGGACCCCCAAAGAACAACCCAATTACGAGGAATGTTACCTCTTTCGACACCGATATGTTCTCGGACTCGGAATGTACAATTATGATGGTGGTTATGGCGCTTGCCAATCAGGTGCAGACGCTCATAGCCACGACTCAGAACCTCTTCAGAACGGTTGACGACCTGTCGAGGGGCCCGGCTGTGGCTCCTAAGAAAGGAATAAAAACGGTTCTTAAAAGACAAGACCAACTGGAAGCCCGAAGTTACGCCGCGGTGGCCTCCCAGCCGCCACCACGATCTGAAAGACAGACACCGGCTAGAAATAAGAGAAAAGCGGAAGCAGGCCCGACGCTACCGAAAACCGCCGGCACCAAAGCAGAAAAAGCAGGAGAACCCGGAATCGAAACCAAGTTTGAAGAAGGGAGGAAGTGAAGTTTTCCCGAAGAACCCGTCCACTAGCCTAGCAAGGAGGAAGATCTTTGTGACAAGGAAGGTGGCACAGCTATTAGTTGACCCGGCCCGTGATGAAGCAATGATCTCTGTTGCTAACACCACTGTCCTGTCAAAATGCGAATGTAAGGCACCAACGAATTTACAGGTGTTCTCGAATAGGACGAACGGAACAGTCACCTTGACTGCCCCAGCTGGGACACACTCAGGGCAATATACACGGTACCTAGACAAGCTCACAGTGGCACTGAACGAGACGGTCGATGATGGGGGCCCAGAGTTCCTGCCTTTTGGAATGGCACCCCAGATATCGACGTAATCGTGCACAGTGTATCCCTTGCGGTGATCACAAGGGACAACGAGGGTTTGGAGAAGGCTGTAAAAGAGGATTTCAAGGCGAACCATAAGATAGATATAGTGGCGGCAAAGTTTCTGAAACCAGACCGGGCCGTTTCTGATGAAAAGAGGGCAACTTCGATCATAATCTGGGTTCCGGAAAACGAAGTAGCAAAAGTTATACCATGGTTCCTCTTTATGGGCAAATACAAACAAACGAACGTGATGTGGCAGGCATCGGCAACGATGCAAGGCTACAGCTGTTGGAAATATGGCTACCCCCAGGCAGGCTGCAAGAAGAATCTACCGGTATGCACGATCTGCTCGCAACAGCACACCGAAAAAGAACATAGATGCCACGAACCGGCCTTCAGAGGGTCACGGAAGGCAATCCCAGCTTGTTGCATGATGACACCTGCCAAATGTGCCGCCTATGAAGGCCAACATTGGGCTCGAGACCCAGCTTGCCAGTAGTGGATAAGGGTGAAAGAGACTGCAAAAGAGAACTATAACTCTATAATGGCTCCCCGGGCCGCACTACTAGGCGAGGAAGGTGTCACCCCCACGATGAATTAGGCCGGGGCCAGTATGTCGGGAACAGCGCATTCAAGTGAAAAGAGCAGATGAAGAATAAATGTTGTATAACACAATTGCCGAGGAAGCAATAGTGTGTTTCTTTCTTTATTTCATATTGTCAGAGGTTTTAATGTTTCCTTTGTATGTGTACAAGACCCCCAACTGTATAATGAGCAACCCCTCAGGGCCCCAGGTTACGAGTGTGTTTTCCTACCCTCACCCAAGGTACGGGTGTGTACCTATATGGCACTAAGGACTTTGATTAGTATTTCCTTTGTCGTGGTTTCAAAGGATTTTGATATTTTATACTTGAGAATTTTTGAAAAGGAGGGACCTATTTTAGGCGACTGTCATTCCTTTGGCTTGATAAATACTTACAACAGGAACGATAAGGGACATACGGTACCACTACAGCAACTGTTTATCGAAACGAACGAACCGACACTTGTGGTCGGTGATTTAAATATAGACACGACCTTTACTGACCCGCTACGGACTATGGAATCCGGGGAACGAAGGCCAGGCGAGCACTATATGTAGCTTGCAGTGCAGAGAGGTTTTACGATCATGAATACACCTGGGGTCTACATGAGATTCCCGGACAATCCTATGTTACATCGACCCTCGGTCATTGATTACACACTCGCCAATTCAGCATTATTAGCGCGGGTATCGAGATCGAGGGACCTATGCCAATACACAGGATCGGATCAATTAGTTGTACTCATAGAACTGGACTCGAAGGACTTACCCCTGGCGACACCTTCTCCAGACTGTGACAAGATAAAGTGGAGAGATGAGAAAGGGGTCCCCACCCCCTGGATAGAATCTTCCCTTAAAAATTATGTCGATCACGAATACAAAAATCTGAATGACCCAGCTACGGCCGTTAAGACCTTCAAGGAGAACTTGTCGAGGTTGATACAGATTGTAAAAGGCTGGGCCCCAATGAAGAGACCAACGAGGTAGTTAAAGGCATGGTGGACGCTAGACATCACCGAGATGAGAAGGGTGTACACCTCTGCTGTCCGGCGCGTTGGACGTGACAGGAGCGGGGTGAAGGAAAAGATGGAGACAAGGAAAGCATACCAGACTGCAATTATGAAGGCCAAGCGGAAATACTGGGATGAGTTCTTAGCCTCAGCAAAGAAAAATGACGTGTGGACGGCACATCAGTTCACCAAGCAATGGATCCCGAACAGAGTACCTGATAAAGATAGTAATAGACCAGAGGACACTGCGGCAATTATCATGAACCACTTTTTCCCGGAAAATCAGGACCCGATATCGTCAAAACCCCCTTACTATAGGAAACTTCGTTCGGCAGATAGGGTCACACCGGTCAAAGTATGGGAGGCCTTGGAGAAGTGTAGCAACAACTCAGCCCCAGGGCCAGATCAGGTCTCATATGGGGTTTGGAAAAATATAAGCCGGCTTTACGAAAACGTACTGCCCTTATTAGTGGACGACCTCCTAAGATAGGGGATTCACCCCCCATGCATAAAAGGGTCAATAGGCGTAATTCTGCCAAAGCTGGGAATGAGTGACTACAGAGAATGTTCGAGTTTCAGGGTTATTGCTCTGATGCAGACCTTCCCGAAGATTGCAGAACGAATCGTCAATTGACGCCTTATGAGATTGCTTATAAAACGGACATGTATTGTATCAATCAAACTGGAAGCCTGCCACAGAGGTCCATAGTAGATGCAGTCTTAACACTGAAACACTGGGTCAAGGAGAGTCAATTCGCTGGAAAGAAGGTCTCAACGGTCTTCCTGGATGTGAAAGGGGGTTTTGACAATGTTAACCATAAGAAGCTCATGGAGATCCACAAAAGAAACCAGGAGGTCCCATTATACATAACCGACTGGATCCGGAATTTCGTCGCTTTCTGAAAAGTTACACTAGCTTATCTGAGCAGGTTACGAACGAAATATAGAAACGATCGTGGGATCCTGCATGGCTCTCCCCTGTCCCCGTTCCTCTTTGTGATATATGTTCGTGGTCTACACACGGCAGATAACCCAGAAGAGAGCTTTTCTACTTCATATGTGGATAAATTCCAGATTACGGTTGCGTCCAATTCATGGTACCGAAATTCGCGTTTACTGGAGGGGGAGGTGGAAAAGATCAACAGTCGTGCAGAAGATCTGGACCTTTCCTTCAGTATCGCTAAAACAGAGCTAGTGCACTGGAGAACGCCAAGAGAGAGGCAAGAGGTCTCCGAGTGTCCGCTAAGTTTTCAATCTCACGTTATACAGCCGGCCGGGAGAGTGGTAAAATGGCTAGGTTTTTGGCTAGGCGATAACGAAGAAACAACGACATATTTTACGAAAAGGCTGGTGCTTACACAGGCCGCTTTCTTTCGAATTCAGAGACTATCGATGCCGGGTAAATGACTCTCACCCTCCGGAGCGAGAAGATTGGCCAAGGGCATCCTATTGCCAACCATGCTATACGGGGCGGAGATCCTCACCCCAAGCATCAACATGATGAATAAGATGCAGACGTTTTGGAATCGAGTCCTCAGATGGATAACCAACGCCTCCTTCTCTACCAACCTGACGTCTTTGTCGGCAGAGGCGTGTTTAGCCCCGGTCTGACTCTATTTGCTACAAGCATCCCTAATGGCGGCAGTCCGTATAACGTCTGCCATTCCAGGGAATAACATTGCGACTGCAATGCTGCCTGAGGGCTTGCCGCTCCCGGACAGCTTCAGATACCTCACGAATAGGAGGAAGGCTTTTGACAGAAGTGGCGGTCTACGCCCAAAGGTTTGGGACTCAACTTCTACCACCTCGGTCCAGGTCCGCCTCCCGATTGATGAAATAGGGGCTACGGCTGCTGGGATATATCAGTCAAGGCCCTTTCCGGTAAAGCCAAACCGACTCGCTATGGTACAAGAGGACGCCGCAAAGGCGTATAATAAGGCCCACGAGTGGGTTAGGAAAGAGGTACATAAAAGATTGGTACAGGAGGCATACCCGGAGTACTATATATATCGACCGCCATACCGCGATTGCTGGACTTTCATGATGCTTCTGAAATTCCAGGCCGGTAGGATACACCAGATGAGATCGAACAAGAGCTATCTAAGAGGGCAGGCAAGCTGGTCCAGCCAGGACCTGAATCCGACTTGTGACCTATGTCTACAGTCAGTTCAGACCTTCGCACACATGATTACTGTTTGCCCCAGCCTGGCTCAGCCAAAGGAGGGGGTAGATCAGGCGATGTTTGACATAAGCCCAGGCTCAGCCCTATGGGAAAGAGGGGATAAAGGGAAAGCCTTGATGAAGGGTTTTGTTTCCTTTGTAACACAGAATAGGTTGAACTTTCCAGTTAGGTTGGGAATTTTTCCGGTTACGAGAGACTCGGACCTGAGGTCCTGATTTTGAATTTTCGCCCTGGGTCTGATGACTTGATGTTTATGATAGTGTTTCTATTGTTATTTGTTATTTTATGGGGGAGGTGAAGTTTCTTATGTTATGGGGGTTTTTAGGCCATACCTCAGGGTGAATGCCAGGATTTTCCTGTACTTAGCACGAATAAAACCACGGATTTAACAAAAAAAAAAAAAAATATACACATATATCTATCTATATAATAATATCGAAAAAGGGCACTTTAATCGCCAAGAAATGATTACGCGTTTGCCTAACCATGATTGACCCCCTCCGGAGGCGCACTAGGCCAAGAATTCCAAGGAAATCACGAAACCTTCACCCTGCGTCTGGGTTCCTCTTCGGAGGGGATTGTGGGAATTTTTTTTTTAGGAAGGTATTTGGAGGCTTCAACCTACCGTACCGTATTATGTTTCCAACCCCCCCCTAAAAATTGCGTTTTCAAATTCTTTTCAAGTCACCTGAAGAACAGAAAGGCTACCTGTGCTAGTAGTCTGTGAACATTTGGCTCTTAGCTGCTATGTGAAACCTTTGAGATGGTATGTCCCGACCAAGGATGGGATCCAAAAGGGCACGCACAAGACTGGATGGCATTGAAACGGCCCCTCTCAACGTGTCCAGTGGACTAGTCTCACACCTACTACGTCGGGGAAACGTCAATCCCTCTCGGGGCCTTTGTCTCTGAATCTTGGGATAGCAAATCTCAAGAGTCCCCTACGGTGAGAGGGAATCTGATAAGAGATATACACGGTAACAGAGCACAAGTATCCGTGATAAAATACCCGATCATTCGAGTGTGAATTCAATGTGGACCCTCGTCCTTGTAGACCCCATGTTCCCTCGCAGCCATTGTGCTTGGCAGAAGGTGGTTGACGCTCTATTAGAGATCTTCTGAAATCCGGGTCAATGATCCTCACCTGGAGCTTCGATATGGGGTCCTCCTCACGCCCAATTACCGTATTGGAACTGAGCCACCGCACGCACCGTAGGTCCGAGGCACTGGACTTCAGGGGCTCCTGGACAGCGCCAACCGCAAGCAGTCAAACTTACGGAGTAAGTATATGAATCTCTGTTGTGGCTTTCACAAGTATCATAGATATGATACCCGGGTATCCACACCCCCTCAAGCACGCGGAATGGCTGGCCTACGAGGACTTCAAAATTGGGAACATCCCCTTAATGTTCCGTATTGGCAGCCACGTTAGCTGTTATCCTATTATAATTCACCTACCGTACTGAACCCTCTCTCTTATCTTCTACTCATCTACTGTACCCCACAAACAATGATGCAAACCATCCCTCAGAACTACCACAATAGCATCCTGCTATCCGTTCACCACCGTAACCCCCCCCCTCTCGGTGGTGAAACCGGATAACTTGTGTTTTTATCCCCTCTGGCACTACTGGGTATGAATACAGTACTCTCCCCGATTATCTACCTACCTTACTCAGAATTACAGCTCAGCACAAACAACTTGAAAAAAAAAATCACGTAGATGGAGGGGCTATGGTAGATGATTATCAATAGCTTGACCTTTCTCTTGTGCTACCGAATTACACCGTAAGAAGAGTGAGGACGATCAAAAATGAATATCCCCCAGTTTGAGCCACTTTGAGCCCTATCCTCACGCACCACGGTAAAGATGTCAAATGCGCCAAGCTACCGGTACGATACCTCTCGAATAAAGGAATCCTATATACCCAATACAATCGAAACAAGGCTCCAGACTCCTTCATACCCCGTTTGCCTCTGCGAAATAATCTTCCACGATATGGCCCAAGTTAGATACTAAGTTACACCTGATTCTTATATACTTGATAATGTGTGACCATGATGGATGGTGACCACATAGAATCGCTCGTGCAGATAACAACACCCGTGAGGAACGGCGCAGGGACTCGCCTTAGAGAATGCACAAGATAGCAATACTAGAACTTACAGAACGAGGGAACCTCCCCTGACCAGCCACTCCAGCATAGTAAAGGACAGTGCCCAGAATTTGAACAATCCCAAATTGGCTAAGCCAGTGAATCGAGCACCGATTATGGCACTGCACCAACGCGCTGAAATGTTTAGGTATATTTGAGTCAAGCATTTCGCGGACTGTAATGATGATTTTTACAAGATGTTCTACACAGGGGGTGTGAGTAACCCTTGAGGATGTGTACTCCCCCTCCCCCCCCGCCGCCTTAGTGAGTGATCTAACTGCCTCAATGTGAACATTACCCCGAATAAAATCCCAGAATAGTATATAGATAACGGTTGAGGCACAGCTTTGTTGTGGTATTAGGTAATCATCATCACCCTCCTCCTCCTCGCGATATACGAGAAGTTTGTTGACAGTCGCACCCACAGCGGATCATTGACCACCTCGCAGTCGATATTTCTCCTATCATACCCGGTCTCCTAAATGTCCTTCGGTCTAGGGTTTCCTATGGTACCCTTTTCAATCAACAAAGCGCGATCTTAACTTCCTGAAAGTCATGGCTAGTGCCTAATACACCGGAAAGCGCCGCTTCCTTGAGCGCGGGGAGGGGCCAGTAGCAATAGACAGGGTTTTGGCAGACACGATTGATGTTATATTATCAAAAATACGCACTTTTGGCCCCCTTGAGGGCATAGGTTAGCCTGCGGTGCGGGTAATGGAGGGGTTGGTATCGTAGGAGGAGGCGTAGGTCTGAGAGGGGATGAGGCAAGAAAGGAAGAGGCCATAAGAAGTGGGTTTGCAAATTTAACTCAGCTAGCGGTGAGTTTTGTTTTGTTGGTCCCCCGACCGAAGTGAAGCTGGGGACTCTGTACTGTCCAAGCGCTTTGGATACGGGTTGTAGTGGGGATTGGTTATCCAAAGCGAATGAGATTTCCGGTTCTGGTGGGGTATGATATCAGATGAACAATGGAACTATAATATTATGGTATCCCATAGTTACCTGGGGTTGAGTTTTAACGGCGAAACAAGATTTATAAAATACGTTGAATCCAGCGCATGATTCAAATCGAGCAGAGGCTTCCCCGGGAGAAATAGAAATAGAAATCACGGAACTTTCTCCATCCACCTCCTTTCAATATCAACACAGCATATGCAATGAGGGATTCATAGGCCATCACTCGCAAACAGCCCAAAGGGCATCCATCTCATGCAACAAAGTACATGCACCGATAGCCAAACTCGCCGACAGGCCACACTCACTTTGTGTCACCCTCCCTTCCTCCAGCCCCGACAATCTTCCCATCAATCCCGTCAACCCCCTGCCCTCTCCTCATCCTCCTCCCCACACCGCTACCGTCGTAAGGCCCCAAAAGCGTACCCGATGGTAGTAGCGGTACACCAGTGCCCATCTAGCAAGAGCACGACTGTGCGGCGGCCGTGAGCAGCGGTAGGGCGGTACCCGAGGGGGGGATGTTGTTGTTGTGGTGGTGATCCAATGGTTGTTTGTCGTGGGAGGGAGGGGTCCTGTCGTGGTTTTTTTTTTATGGGGAGATTCTGGTCATCTTTTTCCCCTTCGCAGTGTAGTCGGTTTTTTATCGGATGCCGCGAGGAGGGAAGAGAAGAGAAGTTTTATGCTATGCTTGTGGGGAATGACTTTATCAGCTTCAGGCCCCCCAAATACTAGCAGCATAGGGATTAATTTAATCAAGTAGATCACTAAACTACCGGCATGATATGATATGGCTCCCCAATGGCCTGTGATGATTTTACTTAGGAATCCACGTGTCTTCAGTTGTGATACCGGCTGCCGGTACTTGATACCCGTCATGTTCAAGAGGGAGGTTATGACGTCAGAGATCGTCATGAGATGTCACTCGGGGTGATCTTTTGTTTGGCTAGCGCAGTGTATGTTGGAGGTGGTCTACTCGAGCACCGGTGGGACTTGCTATACTCTGGTCTGACTGGGGGGCCGTGGTTATGTTGGTTATGATACTATACTCTACCGTAAAGATGGCTTCGAATGAGGAATTT
>QFET01004231.1:0-26878 GCA_003316355.1 Tuber calosporum
GATGAAGAAAATGAGGAGGGGGGGTGAGAACTTGGATAGAAGGGTGGTGCACATGGTAATGGCCGATGTTGGAGATGTTGTAAACTAGAGACTTGACAAAGATTCGGCAAAGACACGCAAGGACTGCACCAGCCCAAACCCAAGAAACCTCTCCTTGTTAGAATCATGAGGTCGTTAGTAGAGTTATTATATGTGGCACGATGTGCGGATTTGTGGACATGAGAGTCTTTGCCGGGAAGCGGATGTGAAGATGTGAAGATGTGAAGTACAGGTGCAGCGATCAAAGTCACAAGTACCCTGTCAAGTGGCGCGGCCTTGGCACGAGTTGAGATCTTTACTAGGTTACCGTTGTGGGCTAGGGCGATTTGATAGGGTAGCTCCGGCAGTTGCGTGGCGTCTTCCAGTTGTGAATCGCACATGTGAAAGATGGCTTGGCGTGCAGAATTCTCTCCACGCCTGGGTAATTGCACAGTACAGGTAGGTATCGCTTCCGCTCTGTCCCAATTGGGTCCAACCGCTAAGGCTCCCATTGGTAAATTATGAATTATGATGGACTGCCTTTGATGGACACAAGTCCTATAGCGGCCATGTTCATAAATGCTATTGCGGGAGGGGTAATTCACTCTGTCCACGTCAGTCCAGTGGGCTTTTACTCTACTACATCATAATCCCCCACTCCAGGTCTCCACTCCAAGTCTCCACTCCAAGCCTCCACTCCAAGTCTCCACTCCAAGTCTCTTGAACTCTATGGAACCATTGTCACTAAAACTGATAGGCAGCACCATGTCAAGTATTAACAATACCAGCCCTATGAGTGAGCAACGAGGAACATCTTCAATAGATACTGCCAAACGATGACAAACATCAGAAGAAGCGGATGTTCATCTGGTTGGGGGTACGCAGCTCGGCGGCCCCCGGCAGCTGTCTCCAGGTTCAGGGTTATATATGGATGCTGATGTGGATACTACCAAACGACGACGGATATCAGAAGAAGCGTATATTCATATGGCTGGAGGTAGGAAACTCGGCAGCCCCCGGCAGCTGTCTCCAGGTGCTGTGTCATATATTGATGCCGACGTGGATAGCCTGATTGATACCATAATGGATACCGCGGCCGATGCATAAACTAACCTTGATGCTGATACTGACCTTGATGTCGATACCGACCTTGATAATGATACTGACTTTGATGCCGATACTGACCTTGATGCCGATACAGACCTTGATGTCGATACCGACCTTGATACTGATATGGACTTTGATGCCGATACTGACCTTGATGCCGATACCAACCTTGATGCCGATACCGACCTTGATGCCGAAACTGACCTTGATGCCGATACCGACCTTGATGCCGATATCGACCCAGTGTCACGATTGGTGACTAAGTCAGGCAGGATTTAACATGACTCATAGATATGAGTGATAAGGCTGTTAGATTTCGCACTATGACTCAGTAGTAGTCATGGGGTCTCACATGATGCATACTAGTGCAATCATTGTTATATTGTGATTGGTTGATAGTGCGCATGACCCACATTGGTGAGTCATATGATGTAATAATTTTTGCACATGACTCACATTATGAGTAATGGGTTTCGCACACATGACCACTTTAGGACATATGACTTGTTTTATGAGTTTTGATTGATTGGAGACACTGCACAGTTGACTCATGGGAGTCAGCCGATGGATTTCATAGTATGAGTCAATATGAGTCATGCCGAGAGTGTGACTCATAGGTATAAGTTACCAGGGTTAGGGTTGAGGGAAGAGTTACTATATAAGGACCTCTAAACGGCCTGTAGTTAGGACTCTTCACACAACCATCTAAGTTCTTTCCTATACAATTACTTTACCTCTTTACCTTCCCACTTCTCTATTGGCGTTGTGCGATAGGAACCAAAGGGTTTTGGCTATCCATATCATGTAGGCATAAGCCTAAGAACAATAGTGTATATTCGCCCAGTATTACTCGTTGCAATAGTACTCCTACCTAGGTGGCTGAGATTAGCACCACGCCCGGTACCATACTATAAGGACGGCACTGTTATCTTCATCCAACCTACAGAGAAGTAGTTACCTATTGCAAGTCAGCTGACTGCATAAGATCGTAACATTTGGTTGCGTCACTTAAGTAACACCTAACTACAACACGGCGGACTTTACAGATAACTACATCGACCTTACAGAGGGAGAAATCGACACTTTAACACTTGGTCCGGCACTCGGAGAAGCACTCAACACAAACCGATCCAGAAGTCAGTCACAAAGGACTGCAAGCCCAGTCACACCTGAACCTGCCTCACCAGCCGGATCCATAGAACCCGAAACACCAAGACCAGCTAGAATGTCGGCTACAGGATGAACAAACGAAGGTGGGGGAGCAGGAATTCAACTAGCAGGGTTCACAACTGCACAGTTGCAGGAAATCCTGAACCTGATCAACAATCAGCGAGAAATAACTAATAACTGGACCAAGGTCAAGAAACCCCCTACCTTCCATGGAATAAGGACCAAACTACAAACCTTATTGGTACAATGCCAATTATACTTTGAAGCAACACACGAAACACGTTATATAGAACGCATTACCTACGTCAAAAGCCTGCTAAGGTACGTAGCAGCAAGCTGGATAACTCCATTTGCTGAAGGGCGCAAAATAGAGACCTGGACTACCTATGAAGAATTCACAGCAGCCCTCGAAGACCAGTTTGGGGATGTGGAGGCAGAAAATAGAGCAAGGACAAAACTCGACCGACTAAGGCAAGGCAAGGAACCAGTTAATGAATACTGGAATGACTTCTGCCTAACAGCCACGGAGGCCAATGAGGATGATGGAAAGTAGAGAAGACAGTTCCTTAGAGAATTAACCGAACACTCTAAGATGCATGGGCAGCATACCACATGGTGGCTACGAATGTCGATACGCTAGCGGCATGGGCAATTGAGAAAGAAAATCAGATTAATATGATCAAACACCTTTAAGGGAACAACAGCACCTTTATCCGACGACCGGAAACTCCCAGATATGATAATGGAACCTTGAGATCGGGCAACAATACAAAAACTCGCAGAGACCCAATGGACCTGGATGCGACTAAAGGACGCCCTTGAGTTAACCTCTCACGAGCAGAATTTACAAGAAGAAGGGACAACAACCTGGGCCTGGGATGCGTCAAGCTATGGCACAGATTCAGTAACTGCCGATATGCAAGAGATGCGAAGGAATATACCAGGTAGTTCAACAGCAAGACCAACAATAACCGTTGGAAACCATGAACCAATCTGTGTGAAATGGAGATCGGAGAAACACCTGACAAGTCTGGTAACGAAGAAAGTCCCCAGTAAGAGATGAGCTGCGGGACAAGACAACCAAAATCAACGGAATCGGCAACATCTACATGGTACTCGCAAACAGGGAAACATTGGAACAAGATAAAGACCATGCCATGGTCAAAATACAATTACATGGCAAGGATAAGACAGTCATCATTAAAGGCATGATTGACTCAGGCGCTACAGAAAACTTTATCGATAAGAAATTCAGCCAACAACGACACCACGTACGAACGAAGAAAGCAAAAGAAATAAGGAAAATCTAGCTTGCGGATGGGGAACCAAGTGCTATGGGACCTATTACCCATATCGCGGAAGTACCTATGGACATTGGTAGCCATAGGGAAGTAGCAACCTTCCAATTCGCAGATTTGCCCAACCATAATGCAGTTTTAGGACTGCTATGATTAAGAAAACACAACCGCATAATCAACTGTGAAAGCAACAAGATTACTTTCGATAGCGAGAGCTGTACAACGGTCTGCCTAGAAAGCTTGCTAGCGGTGGACCTAGTCCCCGAAGCAGAAGCCCAGGAAGAGAATTTATCTATGCAATTCTCTAAAATCCAGGCCAAGGATGTCAGAACATCAAAATACAGAGATTAAACGAAACAGCAACAATTCCTACTAAGGGATCGGCAAGGGCAGCAGGACATGACCTCTATGCAAGCGAAAAAGTCACGATACCGGCAAAAGACCAGAAACTTGTCCGTACCGGAATAGCTATTAAACTACTGGAATGCACCTATGGGCGGATTACCCTACACAGCAGATTGGAAGTTAAACATATGATTACTGTCAATGCGGGGATAATCGGCGCTGACTATACCAGTTCAATCAAGGTAGTACTTGTTAACTTGGGAAAGGACGATTATACAGTTGAGCCATGAAGCTGAATAGCTCAGTTAATATGCGAAAAGATTGTCATGGGACAATGCGAAGAAGTGGAGTAATTGGCTCCCACCATGAGAGGCGAAGCCGGGTTTGGAAGTACTGACAAACTAGATCGCCAAAGAATCGAGATCAACGAGATCTCTGCCACCTGCTTCGGAAAGTTTTAATGAAGGGGTGAGCTTACAGGGATCCTCATATTGGATTATAAGGCAAACAACCCTTGCAAGATCGAAGCAATCAATATCAGAACTGAAATGGCCATTAAGGCAAAGAGAGGACAAGAAAAGGAGAACACAAGGAATATTGTTCCAAGGGAATATCACCAGTACCTGGACATGTTCAAAGAGGAAGAGGAAACATGGCTACCACCACACTGGGCGAAGGTTGATTTAGAGATCAACCTAAAGAAAGGAGAAACAGTACTAGTAAGAAAGTTGTACCCATTGGGAGAAAGAGAGCTGGAAGACCTAAGAGAATATGTCCTTGTCAACAAAAACCGAGGCTGGATCCGAGATTCTTGTGTGAACGGAGGATCACCAATCCTGTTTGTCAAAAAGAGAGATGGCAAACTAAGAGTATGTATGGATTACTGAGGATTCAACGAAGTCAGTAAAAGGGACCGATACCCGCAACCACTGATATGGGAGGCCTTGGATAAGCTGAGGACAGCCCAAATATTAACCAAACTTGATATCCGAAATGCCTACCACAATATCAGGATCAAAGAAGGAGACAAATGGAAAACAACATTTATGACAAAATGCGGTATATACGAATATACGGTCATGCCCTTTAGACTTAAGAATGCCCCTGCAGCCTTCCCAAGATGGGTCAACTGAATCCAGAGCCGCTTCCTAGATATCAGTTGTATTGTCTATGTAGACGATATTCTGATATACTCGGAAAACCTTGTACAACACCGAAGTCATGTCAGAAATATGATGGAAGACTTGCGGAAGGAAGGACTCACACTCAAACCATCTAAGTGTGAGTTTCACAAAGAACAAACAGAATACCTGGGATTCATCATCGATGGAGATGGAGTCAATGTCGATCCTATCAAGACAGAAAATAATATGGGAATGGAAACCCCCAGAGACCAAGAAGGGCATACAATGCTTTATGGGATTCTGGTCTTCAACTTCTATCGGCGATTCATAGAAGGCTTCAGCCGTATAGCCAAACAAGTATATGAGCTCACCAAGAAAGAGGTCAAATGGAACTGGATGGACCGACAACAGCAGGCATTTGATGAATTGCGCCGACGCCTAACTTCTACACCACTCCTGGTCCATTATGATCCGGAGAAAGAGATCATGATAGAAACTTATGCCTCAAAATATTTATGCTCAAGCCTATTATCACAAAAAGGGGAGGATGCAAAATGGCGACCAGTAGCATACCGCACGAAAACGATGTCACCCGCAGAATGCATCTATGACATACACGACAAAGAGCTATTAGCAATGGTGCAAGCTCTAAAAGAATGGAATAGATATGCAAAAGGGAGTTGACATCAAGTATTGATACTTACTGATAACAAGAACCTGGTACCCTTCACTACTAAAAAAGAACTCAACGACTGACAAATTCGCTGGAGCGAAATACTCAGCCAATACGATATCAAAATACAATAGCGACCTGGGAAAGAAGGAGGGAAGCCAGACGCCCTAACGAGAAGAGTAGAAGACATCCCAGGGAAAAATGATGAAAGGATCCAACAGAAACACAGAATCCTGCTACCAGCAGAATACTACTTTGAAGCAAGGGAAGTTGTGAAGTTTACGGAAGAGGTCACAAGAATTCGAGAAGCAAGCAAAACGGATATACAGATGAGGGCAATCCACGATACTCTGGCAAGAGAAGACAAGCAGATAAAAGGAGTAGCCCTTAGTGCATGCCAATCGTAGGAAGGATACCTCTGGTATGAAGGGAAAATTTAGTTCCCAGAAGAGGAGGTGATAAGGACAACGATAATACGACAAAACTATAATCCACCAATAGCCGGCCATGGGGGAACAAGCAAAACTAGCACCTTTCTAGCCAGACAGTAATACTGGCCAAAGATGCAGCACAATAATAAAAGATATGTCAAAAATGGCCATACCTGCCAAAGGACAAAAGCAATCCAGCATGAACAATATAGACTACTGCAGCCAAACGAAGCACCACACCAACTATGGAAATCCATAGCAATGGACTTTATCACTGACCTCCTGATATCAGCCAGCTATGACGCCATACTGGTAGTAATCGACCGATCAACTAAAATGAGTCACTTCATACCTTGCAACAAGGACTTGAATACTAAAGACTTTGTGCAAATATTCCTGAGGGAAATATTTCGCATACATGGACTACCAGAGGATATTATCACAGATCGAGGAACCTTGTTCATATCGGAACTATGGAGAAAAACAATGAAATCATTCGGGATAGAAAGGAGGTTGAGTACCACCTTCCATCCTCAGACTGATGAACAAACCTAGAGGACAAAGGGGATACTTGAACAATACCGACGAGCCTATATCAACTACAAACATGACGACTGGGCCGACCTACTACTATTGGTAGAATTTGCATACAACAATGCAACACAATAAAAATAAAGACCACACCATTCTATGCGAATTATGGTCACTACCCGGAGCATGATGTAATTGGCCATATGATACTAAAAGAGAGAAACGATAATCAAAAAATGGGTCAGCTGCACAGCATCCTACGTCAGGAAATGGTATGTGCACAGTTAAAACAAAAAGAGAATTACGATCGGTACAGAAAACCTGATCCGAATCTCAAGTTAGGCAATATGGTCTGGTTACTGCCAAGCAACATCAGCACTACAAGACCATGTAAGAAGCTTGACATCAAGAAAATCAGACCATTCAAGATCCTTACAAAGGTGGGCACAAGTGCCTATAGGTTGGCCCTGCCCCACCAGATGAAGGTCCACAACACCTTCCACATCTCACTCCTCCAACCCTATCACAACGATCAATTCCCCATTCAAAGACAATCACCAGCACCTCCTATCGAAATCGAAGGAGAAAGCGAGTATGATCTCAAACAAATCATCAATTAAAGCATACACCGAAGACGCCTGTAAAACAGAGCCAAGTGGACCAGCTACTCTCCTGAACATAACAAAACGTGGTACCCTACTGAGAATTTCAACAATGCCAGCATCACCATTGAACATTTCCATCAGCACTACCCAGAAAAGCCCAGAATGGGTCACAGTCAAGATCGAAACAGTGGATGAACAACCAAAGGAACAAATCACCTTGGGACCCGCCGACGGTTGGGGCGATAGTCCAAGAGCCATCACACCAACGAGCCCCCCATATGCAACGCAGGAGGAGAGACAAAAACTGTTACAAACCTATCCCTAGTCTGCCGGACAAGGCACACTATCTTCTTCAACTGCAACAGGTAACGATACGTACCGCTGGTCTTACCGCTTGTCAGCTCTTGTAGCCTTATATCGCCTTGGGAACGCAGAGTCCTCTCACTCCTAGCCCTTGCGACTGCTCCTTAGCGATACGTTCCTTGAATCACCTTTCAGTTGGTGATATAAACAGATAGTCTTAATAAGAATAAAGTATTGATTGAACTAATAGGTAAAATATAACATAGGAAGTACTTAGGTGGTTGCGTGAAGAGCTAGCGATCTGTGTCTGTGACCCTCCTTATATAGGCGCTCTTCCCACAACCCTAACCCTGGTGAATTTACTATGAGTCACCCCTTTACTATGACTGCCGTGTGAGTTATAGTATAACAAACATCCTATGACTCACAATTTGAGTCATAGTATACAATGCCCATAATATCCAATTTCCATAAAAGGTCATGTGTGCAAATCGCGTTACATGCGTGAAACCCCTGACTAATACTTGTAGTCAGGTTCGAAAGTCATAACATCATAATCATAAATGATCTTCACAAATCGTGGGTCATGTGAAACATTCCATATTGCTAAGTCACGATTTGTGACAATAGCTCCTCTCTCCCCTCAGCTTGAGTCCCATCAAGCTATTCACCAAGTTTCATTACTTGGTTCCCAAATCTTCTCGCGTCGCGACAGAACTTTCGTCAAATTCGTTCCGTTGTGCGTAACTGTTTCATGACCATCTCCACTGTCAGGTCTGCCACCGCGATAGTTCGTTTTTGGTGCGCAATGGTGGCTTGTTGCGCTTCAAGGGTCTCCTCATGGAGTCTGATCGTTCCTTGGGCTTCATCCAGTTGTATTTCCAAACCAGAAATTTTTCTTTGAAGACATTCAATATCTGCCTGTGTGTGTTGGCTTTCGGTATCATTGTTTCGGGTTTCCTCGCCCCTCTCCAACCGTGCCTTGTTGGCTTCCATGCTCTGAGCATCCTTCCTGCTCAATTCTTCTCTTTTACCCCACGCCTTGGGGCAGTATCCCGCCCAGATCTTCGCATCCCGGTGGGCTCGACAATTATTTCGGTAGCACTCCTCCCATCTTGTCTCTGCATGTGGTCGTTTTGGCCAGTAACTGGCCCCTTCCTTGTCTTCTCTGTGGACGTTGTAATGCTCGTTATAGCATGCCGTCCAGCTCATCGCGTTGTATTCTGATGCCCTTTGCCATTCCTCTACCGTTGCATAGCCTGGGCTAGTTGGAGTGATTTCTCGCATTGGGTCTCCCCAACCGTCGTTCATTGCTTCTTGTTTGACTTCTTCCTAGCCTTGGTTTATCTGGGTATCGTGAGTGGAAGTGTTTGATTGCATTATCTGCGTGTTTGAAGTTTTCCGCTGGGTACAAAACTTTATCGTAATCAGGAAAATACCCTGTCCACTTCGCTCGATATTGGAGTCTTCCATAATGTAGTCGTGTATCGACTATTTCTTCAAGTTTGGATTCTGTTTCGCTTTCGATTTCGATTGGTGGTGGTGGTGGTGACTGAATCTGTGATTGGAATCTTTGGTCTTGGTAGGGTTCGAGAAGTGAGATGTGGATGGTGTTGTGTATTCTCATTGATGGGGGAAAGTCCAGCTTATATGCACTGTTCCCCACGCTTGCCAAGATCTTGAAGGGCCCCATCTTTCTGTAATCGAGTTTCTTGCATGGTCTTGTGGTCCTTACATTCCTTGGTAGGAACTATACCATATCTCCTGATTTCAAATTCAGATCTGGTTTTCTGTGTCGATCTTAATTGTCTTTCTGTCAAAGTTGTGCCGACAACATTTCCTCGCCTATGGTGTCATGCCATTGGTTCATTTCGTTTGCTGGTATCTTTTAATCGGGCATCAGATGACCACTCGTGTCATGTTTCGGGTGTTATCCGTAGTTTGCAAAGAAGGGTGTTGTCTTAATTGTTTCTTGTTGTCCGTTGTTGTACGCAAACTCCGCAAAAGGTAATAGTTCGTTCCAATTATCCTGTTGATAGTTGACGTATGCTCACAGGTATTGTTCTAGAATGGCATTGGGTCTTTCGCTCTGTCCATCCTTTTGCGGGTGGTAAGCCGTGCTCAGTTTCCTTTCGATTCCCAACCTCTGGGCTGTCTCCTTCCATAGGTCAGAGGTGAACAGTGTTCCCCTATCTGTGATGATATCATGCGGCAATCCATGTAACTGAAAGATTTCTTTTGCAAAGGTTTGCGCGAATTGTTTTGTTGTCATATCCTTCCGGCATGCAATAAAATAACTCATTTTTGTTAGTCTGACGATGACTACCAAGATAGCATCGTATCCGTCCGATTCTGGTAAATCCGTGATAAAATCCATAGATATCGACTTCCATGGCTTATCTGGTGTTTGGTTTGATTGTTGTTGACCATACAGAGCATGTCGGGATGATTTCGTTCTTCGACCAATGTCGCAGTTCTTGACATATTTCTTGATCGTTTCTCGCATTCCAGGCCAGTAATAACTGCCGCTGATGGGTTCTGTAGTCTTCGCTGTCCCTCCATGTCCTACTTGTAGAATGTCGTGATTTTTTCTGATAAGTTCTGTCCTTATCTTTTCCTCTTCTGGTACCCAAATCTTGTTCTGGTACCATAGGCAGTCATCCTTCCATTGGCATAGCCCCAGGGCTACATCCTTCATTTCTTTTGTTCCTTGTTCCAATGCTTTCCTTATCTCTGGTATGTGAGGGTCCTTCCCACTTTGTTCCTTAAGATTTCTCATCGCTTCTCTGGGAAAGCTAATCATATCCATTTCCTGTATCCTTATCTCCTCAAAGTATTCTTCTTGTGGTAATAGGATCCTTTGTTTTTGTTTGATCCTGTCGTTTTCTTCTTCTGGTGTATCTTGACTTCTCCTTGTCAATGCGTCTGGTTTGCCGTTTTCCTTTCCGGGGCGATATTCGATCCGTATATTGTATTGGCTTAACTTCTCGCTCCACCGGATCTGTCGTTCATTAAGATCTTTTGTTGTCGTGAAAGGGACCAAGTTCTTATAGTCAGTGAGGATCCTTGCCTTGTGGTGGCTTTCCAATACATATCTTCTCCATTCTTAGAGTGCCTGTACTATGGCCAATAGTTCTTTGTCATGAATATCGTAGTTGCATTCCACATTTGTCATTGTCATTGATCGGAATGCCACCGGCCGCCATTTCTCGTCTTCGCACTGTTGCGATAAAATCCCCGAACAGACATACTTCGATGCATCTGTTTCGATTATCATCGGTCTTTGTGGATTTTAATGGGTGAGTACGGGTGCTCAAGTTATTTTTTGTCTCATCGTATCAAACGCCTCGCTTTCCGCTGTACCCTACTTCCATTTTGCATTTTTCTTTGTCAGATTGTATAGAGGTTTTGCTGTCCTACTAAACCCGTCGATGAATCTTCGTTAGAAGTTGCAAAATCCCATGAATCTTTGGATATCGGTTTTGTTCTTCGGAATTGCCCATTCCCATATGGCTGCCATCTTGATAGGATCCATTTGGACTCCTTCTTGGTCAATAATAAATCCTAAGTATTCCACTTCTGTCTTGTGGAATTCACACTTAGTTGGCTAGATTCTCATTCTGGATTTTCCAATCGCTTCCAGGATCTTTCCCACGTCTTTCTGGTGCTGCTCCATTGTTTCTGAGTACACCAGTACGTCCTCCAAATATACTATGCAGCATATGTCCAAGAATCGGTATAACGTTTGATTGCTCCATCTCTGGAATGTTGCCGGTGCATTGGTCAAGCCGAATGGCATTACCAAGTATTCGTAAGTTCCGTATCGTGTTGCGAATGTAGTTTTCCATTTGTCTCCTTTCTTGATCCATATATTGTGGTATGCATCTTTATATCCAGCTTCGTAAAGTATCGGGCGCTATTTAGCCTATCCAAGGCTTCGCCGATGAGTGGGAGTGGATACCGATCTTTTTTCGTGACTTCATTAAGTCCTCGGTATTCTACGCATAGTCGTAATTTCCGTCCTTCTTCTTGACGATAAGGATGGGTGCTCCTGTTTCCGCGAAGGAGTCTCGTATCCATCCCCTTTCCAGAATCTGTTTCAAATAGCTTCTGAATTCTTCCAGTTCCGCCGCTCCTAGTGGATATAACCTCTTTGCTGGGATTGTCTTTCCTTTTTCTAGGTTAATCTCGTGGTCCACTTCTTCTCTGTAAGGTGGTAACGTGGTCTTTACTTTCTCTTCAAAGAGATCCAGGTATTGGTGATATACCTCTGGTATCATCCGTTCCAAGGGTTCTTTCCCTTGGTACTTTTTGGCCTTATTAGCCAGCTCGGTACTGACATTCATTGCTTTCAAATCGCATTGGCCGTCGTCCTGGTTCCACTTGAGAATGCCGGTGATTTCTCCTCTTCTGTAGAACTTCCCAAGGCTTGAGCTGAGATCACGCAGATCTCTATTCGTTTCTAATCCGTTTTTGTTTCTTCCGGGGTACCCTCTGATTCGTTTCTGTCCCGGTCTGTTTTGTGGTCTGTACTTCCGAATCCTTTGTCTTCTCGTTCAGTCTTTGCAAGTATTTCGACTTCCTTGCATTCCCCGTCCAGGTATCATTCGCATATCACTTGTGCTACCCTGTCACCGGAGTTGACTCTGTAGTCTTCGTCCCCGAGGTTTACCATTACTACCTTCAGTTCACCTGTATATTCCGCATCTATTACACCTGCATTGGTTGTAAGCCTGCTCGTGACTGCCAAACCGCTTAGTGGTGCAATGCGCCCATAAGTGCCCTGTGGTAATCCGATGGCTATTCCAGTTCGAATGACTTCTTGCCCATAGGCTCGTATAGTTGCTCTTTCGCTAGCGTACAGGTCATGTCCTGCCGCCCTCAGTGAGCCTCTCGGTGGCATTGTTGCCTCTTTAGTCAATCTTTTGACTAGGACCTGTTTATCCGATTTTGCCTGAACCGTTGAGAACTTCATATCTAAATTCTCCTCCAGGGCTTCCGCTTCTGGGACTGTAAAGACCCTCGGTGAATCTTTTAAACAGCAGGTCGTGCATCTATCACTATCAAACGTGATGGTCCCCTTTCCCCAATCAATTGCAGGGCTATGTTCTCTTAACTATGGCATTCCAAGAACTGCTTGGTAGTTTTGTAAATTTGCCACTTGGAAGGTAATCATTTCCCTATGGCTACCGATGTCCATAGGTACTGTCGTCGTATTAGTTACAGGACCCATCGCGCTGAGTTTGCCATCCGCCAGGTAAATCTCTAGTTGTTGTTTGGCTTTTACCATAGGCATGCTGTACTTTTTCGCATACCTCCTTATCAATAAAGTCCTCAGTCGCTCCTGAGTCAATCATTCCGTTGATGCTCATAATCTTGTCTCTGCCATATAGTCGCATTTTTACAATGACATAGTCATTTTCGTGTTCCAGTGATTCCGTGTTGTTTAGTACCGCAGAGAAGTTTCGTATTTCGATGGGTTTCCTTTTCCCCTTGTCCCTCAGACCAAAGCTTACTGGGGACTGTCGTCTTTTTCCTCTTCGTTCTTTTCACTTTCGAGATCCATTTCGCGGATTGCTGTTCTTTGTTTCCATTGTGGGTTTTGAATCCTACTGACTGTCCTCGCCGGGTATACTTTCTCGTCTCTTCGGTTGGTGCAGTTTCTCTTCATGCGTCCTGGCTTTGCACCTGCTATACACAGATTGTTATTTCTTCTCCTCCAAAATTCGGTCTTTGATATGTTAAGAGCTTGTCTTCGCCTAGTCGCATCTAGGTCAATTGGATCTCCCCAAGACTCCTGTAGTCGTTGGGTCTTGAAGTTGCCGTCGTAGTTTCTGGCGTTGTCATATGTTTTGGTCTTTGACCTTCCTTGCACTTGTTTGATAACGTCCAGGCGGTTTTCCAGATTAATGGCCCATACTGCCATTTCCTCAGTCGTCGTGAAGTCTTGAGCCCTCATGGCCCATGCGTTCTGGATTTCTTCGTGTAAGCCTCTTAGGAAGGCCTTCTCCAAGGTTGCTTCGTCTTATTCTGCCCTTGTTGCCAATAGTTGTAATTCGTTGCAGAAATCAGTCACATTCCGGCTCCCTTGCTTAATTTTCTCGATTTTATTTCTTGCGGTTTGCCTAGCATCCACGTCGGCGAATTGGATGCATAGAGTGGCTTGAAATTCTGCCCAGTTATTCCATGTGGCTGGGGTCTTTCCTTCCACATATGGAGTAATCCATATGCCTGCTGATTCCCTCAGTAGGGTTTTGGCGAAGTCCACTTTTAATCCGTCTTCATTTTCTCACCATCCTAGTGCTGTATAGTACATTGCAAGTTGGACTAGCCTTGCTCGGAGTTTGGTACGGTCTCCTGTAAATGCATCCGGGGTTTTGCTTTTTGGCCTCCGCACCGTCTGTTCCTGTCGATCTTCCTGAACCGTTCAGATCAACTCTTGGTGTTGTTCTCTCGTGAGAGTTATCGTATTCGCTGGTCCTGCTACCCCCGACATTCTGTGTATTGGGGATGCGCCTGAGCTGACAGACCCTGATCTTGAACTTGTTTCCCGGGTGACCGGGCTTGGAGGTCTTGGGGATCCTTCTCGCGATATCTCGCTTAAGGCTTATCCAAGTTCTGCTTGTAGTCCTAGGAAAGTCTGTGGGTAGTTGAAGTCTGTTATTTCTGGATCTGTAGGTGAATCCGTTTTGTCTTCGTTAAGTGTCGCAAAAGACGCAACCAAATATTACCTACCTATCCCAAGTCTGCCGGAAAAGGCACTCTATCTTCTTCAACTGCAACAGGTAACGATGCGTACCGCTGGTCTTACCACTTGTCAGGTCTTAAAGCCTTATATCGCCGCGGGAACACTGAGTCCTCTCACTCCTGGCCCTTGCGACTGCTCTTAGCGATACGTTCCTTGAATCACCTTGGGGTTGGTGATATAAACGGATAGTCGTAATAAGAATAAAGTATTGTTTGAACTAATAGGTAAAATATAACATAGGAAGTACTTAGGTGGTTGTGTGAAGAGCTAGCTATCTGTGTCTATTTTTTCTTTTTTTTTTTTTTTATATCATGTATTGCTTGTTAAGGTTAGAACTCGCATGCATCGTGAGATATGGTGTAAAGAAAACCTTAAATCTAAAACGAACAAAGAAAGGAAAGAACATCCCCAAAGCTCCTAGAAATGCCTTGCTTAAGACACGACACCACATACGGTTAATCCAAAAGTAAATGAAACAAACCAAGACCCGAGGGCCAACTTGTAACACAAAAGGAAGCACAACTACAAACACCCAGGCAGACCCAAGCCAATGAAATATAAGCTAAAGCGGCTGAGGCGGAGAGGAAGAATAATGGAGAGGGGCCAGGGAGGAGGCAGGGGAAGAGGGGAAGATTATTGGGGAGGGGGAGCGGCACCCAGGGGCAGGCATAAGGGGGGGGGAAGGCGGCGCCCGTATCGCGGATAAAGCGACCAAGGGCAAGAAGGAGCGGGAGCGAGGATCAGAGAGGGGCCTCAGGGCTAATGTCGGTGACACCTAGGTGGTGGTGTGACCATTCAAGGGTCGTTGAGGGACAGCTGTTAGGCACAAACGACTTCCAAGAGGATTACATGACTTTCCAGAAGGAACTGCATGAATCTGAACCTCCACAGGCAATTACTCCCCTGCGGCCCCGGCCTTCACCCTAGGAGTCGACACTGGCACCTTGTGCAGTTGCTGGTTTACTAAGAAAAACGAGAAATTCGAACAAATCTTGTAACCCCGTATACGTATTCGCCGTCCGTCCGACCGGATGCTGTCCGCAGGGTATATGAGAGGGCCTCTCTGGCTACGTCTGGGACGTGGAACGAAGCGATTCCGTCAAGGACTTGTGGAGTTACTCCCAGATGAAGTCAAGAGAGCCCTGGTAGTCCTAGATAGGTATGAATGCGCGATTAAAGTAGGCTACTCCGATACACACTGAGAGTACGCTGACGCCCCCCTGATGCCTATAAGGTCACTGAACCTATCGGAATAAGTTGATAAGGAGAGGCAGTGAAGACGAGAAGGTATTGGCCCGATCGTGAACCCTAGTCATCCTGAAAGCAAGCTGCAAAGCCGGATACGACGGCACGAAGCAGATTCGGCCAACAACCAAGCTGGCCCCTTGGAGTACGAAGAAGTTATTGGTACGTTCCAAATGGGGCGGCCATATCTTAACAGCCGAAAGAAGGTTGACAACTCAGACTAAGGTGGTCCACACCCTCAGAGAAGTCGGGAGCTCTGATCATACCATTAGCTGTGTGGGGGAAGAGCAAGTTTCAGGGTCAAAGCGGGTTCGCTCTCGGATTAAGAGACGAAGGTGGGGAAGAAAAATACCTGTTTATATGTAACCAAGTTGTAGTCCGCGAACACTCAGATGCGGGATATAAATATCGAAGTGCCTCCCTAGCTTTAGCCATCATCAAGCAACGGAGATGAGATCTTATCAATATCATAAGTTTTACTCAAAATCTTTAACTGCGAGCCTTTCTAGACAATCTCTGTTTACGAAGAAAGATTTAAGCCTAGTTTGATTCGCTTGCCCTTTGCATCGACTACCCTTAACAGTATATTGATATTTCTCCTTGTTACCAAGGCTCACTACATGACATCTGGACATCTCCAAGTCATACCTCTGTAATAACAAAGGCTAATAGCTGATTCCACCCTCCGCGACGAGCTTCTGCTCGAACCTCGCCCCTCAAATTACACCTCCATTTTCGAAGAATTACTTGTATACTCCCTTCCGGAGATTCAATTCTATATACCTGAAGAACCATCCTGGTTCACGGATCCTCTACTCGTCCCTACCGAAAAAGATTTCCCAAAATTCTACGAACATTTTTACGGACCCACCTTTCTGTGGAAACCGTTAGTTGACTACGATACCGAAGAAGAAGGAACCTCCAGTTCCTTCAGTATCATCAATTCCTCATTCGCACCCTCAGCTTGGGGATTGGGAAGATATCCCCACTCATATTAGGAACGATGTCCTCACGACAATTAACCGTTGATACGGACAAGGCAATGTCAGACATCGAAGAAGTATCACTGGTAGGAAGTGTTCATTTACCGGGTCGCTCCTGGTCACCGTTGGCACTCCACCACCTTTCACAGCCAAGTGGAGTCAGAAAATCGGCCCTTGGAACTTGTTCAAGTACTCCCCGCCACCCCGACGCCAGAAATCCAGCTATGGAAAGATTAGCAGAACGTATAGGCCAGGCAATGAGCTACTTCGACCGTACCCTTCAGGAATCAGTTGAGATGCAACATCCTGCCTACCGTGAACTATCTGGCCAAGCTCAGGATCTGGCAACCCAACTCCACCACCATGGTCAACAGATAACCCGTGGGGAGCAAATCATTGGCGAAGAGTTGAAACAGGTCAATTCGGGGCTCGAAATGTTAGCAATCAAGACCGCCGCACTGCAAGATGCAACCACCAAACGATTGGAGGCAAAGTTGCGGGGACAGGAAGAACGGGCTGCACACCATGAAGTCGTAAGTACCCAACTTCATGCTAACCTTGGGACAACAGGACAAGAATCGCTGGATCGAGACCGCTAGCTAGAAGAGGCTTTGGCTAGGCAAAAAGCAGAACTCCTCCAAAGACAAGTGGCCGCACAAAAGGAACATGAGCGGACCAGAGAAGAGTTACGAGAACTGCACCAACGCCTTGAACAAGAGCGGTCAGAAAGAGAAGCCTATGTGGTCAGGCAGAATGCCGCATCCGAGCAACTAAATCGAATGTTGGCTCGGATGCATAAAGCTTTGGTGCAACTACAAGTTGCGAGGAACCCACCAAGCGTGTAGGAAACAGTGGCACCACAGCCGGTGGTAAATCTGGGCATGGAAAGACGAACCACGGCCGATAGCGGAGAAGAGTTCCGGTTCATTCCCAGAAGAGACAAGGGAAAAGCCGTGGATCGAGGTGACAGAAACAGAAATAGCGGAAAGGAGCCACCACCGCCCTCTCCGGTGAATGAACCCAACCTGGGAGATGATGACCCTGGGTCTGAAGACGGAGGTGGGCCCTCACGACGAGGTTATGAGCCATCACGAAGACCCTTGCCTTGCTGTAAGTTTGAATCCGAAGCCAACGCATGGGTCGACCGACTAGGACAAGCCTTGTCAAGGATCAACCGCTAGCAAGCGGATCCACCATTCAAGTTTGAGAATAAGCCTACTGACGATGTGTGAGTATGGTTATTAAATTGCGAGGACTACTTTGGGAGAAACCCATGGCAATGGGAAAACGATGAAGAACGCATTAAGTATAGGTTAGGAAGAATAGAAAGAACCAAGGTAGCCCCTTTCTCGATAACCTATCAGAAGAAAATGACTGGGGACCTCGGATTCTCAAAACATCAGGGTTATGACTTCTGGATCACTTTCCGAGCCGAAGTTACAGAACGATTCTCGGTACTGCACAAGGCGCAAAAAGCCTTTGCCGAAATGGAGAAGGTTAGATATACAGGGGACATAGAGAAGTATCTCCTTACCATGGAAAAACACAACATTGAGGCAGAAGTATCCGGTATCGCTTGGAGAACCATAATTCAGCGGCAACTTCCTATCGAGGCCATGCGTATGCTATCATATGAACATCATGACTTGGATAGCGAATGGGTCAAGGCAGTGCGCAGGGTCACCAAAGCGGAAGAATCATTCAAGGAACAACAAGGGCTTTTCCGGAAAAGCGACCAGGGAAAAAGTGATTCCCCGAAAAGAAAGCGAGAGGAGTTAGCTAAATCTAGCAAGACTACTGCTGGAAATAAGAAACGAAAAACCTATACGGCAGCTGAAAAGGCTGCCTACAAATTGAAAAAACAAGCGGAGAAAGGGAAAAAAGCCCCCGCTGAAGGGAAGGTGGAGCATACAAATTGGGTTGAAGCTCAAAAAGGAATCCCTAAGGACAAAAATGAAGAACGAAAGAAAGCCAACCAATGCACTCGTTGCACGTTGACCAATCATACTTGGAAGTTCTGCAGGAAACAGGCCCAAGTATCGGTTATAGGGCAGAAACGGGGAAATTTCAAACCCCAATATTGACGACCCCAGATAACAAAGGGGCAACTAGAACCCGCGACCAGGGTTAACCATGTCAACCAGCCCAGGATTTGGGAACTGGACGACATGGATGAAACCTAAAAAGGGTTTTCAGGCACCGGCAGCGACGGCGACCGGGAACTCAGTTTTGGACTCCTTAACGTAACCGAAATCAATAAGGGGGCTCGACCTCTGCAAGGTCCTACTGGCAGGTATTCTGCGCTTCTCCATGGGCAACTTAAAACCAAAGCCAGAATCACGAAAAGCAATCCAGACCTACGGGAGTATCGCAAACCTAAGAATGACAGGCGAGCAAGAAGCGATTAACTTGGACGGCGGCTCGTGGTAGTCCGGGACTAACTCTGGGAACCTTAAACTCAAAAGGAAGAAAGCAGAGCGCCACATTTGATGTATATCGGACCTCATTACGCAAGACGGTCAACTAAACCTGCATCCTTATAAAGCCCTAAATCCTTTCTAGAGATCCAGGGAAGAGTTGACCGACCAGCGCTGACTGGGGACTTCTTAAGAATGACAAGGGGAAATCAGTCTAGCCTGGATCGTGAGAAGCCTTCCAGGAACGAAATATATTACAGGTCGGCTGGACAACGGAATAGTTGGAGAAACAGAACAGGATCCCGGACATCAAGAAAAATGAAGTGGAAGAGATTGTGTAACTACGGCTACCTAGTCCACACGCTAAATGGAGCGGGGTAAATCCGTCCCGAACCTGGACTCCGGCTTTGTAGACAGGATAGGTACGATAGACTCATGGGGTAAACGAGGCGATGCGTGAAGAATCCCTGGAGCCCAAATACACTGATATAGTCAAAATGATACGAGTACAGCTCCAGTGAAGACAATAAGCGTGGGCTGAGAAGGGCAAATTGCAGGTGTATGGGAACCCTTCGGCAAGGGGTAAAGACCGCTAGTAGTGGGCTGCCCAGTACACCAAAGAGAGAGATTTTAGTTTGTCAGAGGAGGCTTAAATAGCCGAAACCGTGCGGGCATGGTAACAAACACCCTAAGTTACCACTACAACGAAAATGTCATACAAAAGAGCTGCACAGGCCCCTAGCGGCCCTAATAAAAGAAATAAAACCGAAGCACATGCCCCGCCTTATTATTCATGCCCAGAAGGCAGGGCAACCATTGAAGCAAATAGAGAATAGATCCCTATCCGTGTTTTATTAGACTCAGGGTCTAATATATTCCTGATTAACCAAGAACTGGTTAATAAACATCGCTTACCTTACCACACCCGCACAAATAGCTTGGACATTTACACCTTTGAAGGAACCACAGCAGCAAATGGGGGAAAACACTACACACATCCTATTCTCTTAGAGATCGGAAGCAATGCACACCGATCTCACATTTCTTGCGAAATTGCCAATGCTGGCAAATATGACCTCATTCTCCTATTTGGATGATGGCATACAGAACATCCCATAAGGCACATTAAGGATGCGCAAAAATGGACATTTAAAGACGAGAAATGCCAAAGTCATGTCAATGATGAAGGTATAGACTTGACATTTCAAACGGGACGAGACCATGGCATACGACCCTGAAGCACGATACATTGGAAGAATCGAAATAGCACCCAGTCCAGAATCCAAAGAGATTCTGAAAATACGTCAGGAATACCATGAATTCAAGAGGGTTTTTGCACCAGAAACGGCTGAGAAACTAGCGGGAAGACGAACTTTCGACCACGCCATTGACCTGATACCCGGCACGCTACCACCATGGGGGCCGATATATCCTATGTCAGCCCACCAGCTAGATTTGCTTAGCAAATACCTGTAGAAAATGCAGGAACAAGGGAAAATCGTGGAAAGCAAATCTCCTGCTAGGGCTCCAATTTTATTTGACCCTAAACCTGATGGTTGAAAGAGGCTATGTGTGGACTACAGACAGTTGAATAAGGTCACGGTGGCCAACAAATACCCGCTGCCCCTAATGAGCGAGCTCCGCGAGCGTGTGGCTGGGGCCTAAATATTCACTAAGCTCGACTTAAAAGATGGCTATCACCTCCTAAGGATAAAGGAAGGCGATGAGTGGAAAACTGCTTTCCGGACACGATACGGCCACTTTGAATACAAAGTAATGCCATTCGGGCTGGTAAACGCGCCGGCCACATTCCAGGCCATGATGAATAAAATTCTACGGGAATTTCTAGATCATGGTGTGGTGGTCTACCTAGACGACATCCTAATTTACTCCAAGACAGAGAAGGAAGACGTCGACTTGGTCAAGAAGGTACTCTCTCGCTTGCAGGAATATGATCTAGTGGTATCGACCAGCAAGTCAGTTTTTCACGTCAATACAGTGGAATTTTTGGGGTATATTGTGGCAATTGATGGAGTCCCCATGAGTGAAAGAAAGGTTGAAAGCATAAAAAATTGGAAGGCACCAAGGTCGGTCAATGAGGTGCAAATATTCATTGGCTTTGCCAATTTTTACCGACGTTTCATTAAGGATTTCTCCAAAATCTGCAAACCAATAACCGAAACGTTGATGGGCGACCCCAGATAATTCAGCTGGGGGCCAGAACAAGATGGGGCATTTGAGCAACTTAAGAAAAGATTCATTTCAGCCCCTATACTCTGTCATTTCTACCCTGACAGACAAACAATTGTGGAAACAGATGCGAGCGATTTTGCTCTAGGCTGTGTCCTCTCACAGTTTAAACACAAAAAGCTACACCCGGTGGCTTTCCACTCACGGAAGCTAAGCCCAGCTGAGCGATATTCTGAGATCCATGATAAGGAACTATTGGCGATTCTGGAGGTATTTAAAGAGTGGAAACAGTACCTGGTCGGAACTGAAAACCAGTGACTGTCTACACTGAAAACCAGAATCTACAGAACTTCCTTACAACCAAGGTATGGAATCTAAGGCAATTACGATGGGCTCACCAACTAGCGAACTACAATTTCAAAATTGTCTACTGACCAGGAAAACGCGGCGGAAAGCCAGATGCACTAAGCCGATGGCCGGAGTACCATCCTGAGGAGGGAGCTGCGCATAGTGAACAGTTAATAATCAAGCCGTCTCACTTCAAAATCACACTGGTGCACTTAAATCAGCCAGAAAGAGAGGAAAGAATAAATGGCACAGAGTCTACTGATTTCTTGCCAATAAAATTGCTAACTCCAAAAGTACGAATGCCTACAATAGGGTCTCGACTAGCAGCTGGACACGACCTGTACGCACTAGAGGACTTTATAATTCCGGGGAAGGGACAAAGGTTGGTGGAAACAGGAATTTCCGTCGGATTACCAAAAGGAACATACGCACGGTTGGCACCACGCAGTGGAATGGCCGCCAAATTTGGGATTAGCATCGGCGGAGGAGTAATTGACACTGATTACACTGTAGAAGTTAAGGTTATCATAATGAACCAAGGAAACTAAGATTGCCAGGTTTGCAAAGGGGACTGAATGGCACAAATGATAATTGAGAACGTACACATGGCGGAGGCGATAGAAGTGGATGGTCTAGCAGAAACTGCAAGGGGCAAAGGCGGATTTGGAAGCACGGATGTATCACCCAGACGATCAGCTGCAACAAAGACCCAGGTAGTGGTTGCATACTTACAAGCGGACCAGGCCGATAATGAGTTTCTTGATGAAACAGACTATCAAGCAAGACAAGGCAAAGGGATACTCCTAATGTCTAATGCTATAATGTCCAAGGTTGATATTAGGAAATATGACCAGACATTATTAAAAACCATTAAAGAGGCAGGCCAGAACGATGAAGACTGGCAAGAGCGCAAGCTAGAATTGGAAACGTTAACCAATGAAGGCAAACCATTACCAAGTCACTGGGCAGTAACAGAAGGACAGATATATTATAGGAATCGCTTATATATTCATGACAACGAACAGCTGCAGACAACTATAGCCAAAGGTTGCCACGACTCTAAAGTAGCTGGACACTGTGGACAGGAGAAGACTCTGGAAATTGTTACCAGAGACTTTTATTGGAAAGGGCTGACAGCGTGGATAAATGACTACGTACGGTCATGTGATGAATGTCAATATCATAAATCTCCACGACATGCGCGATTCGGTCTGCTGCAGCCTCTAGAAGTTCCATTTGCTGCCTGGTCATCTATATCGACCGACTTTATCACACAACTACCAGAATCACAAGGAAGAACACAAATTAAGGTGGTCGTGGATAGGTTTACGAAGATGGCTCACTTCATAGGTCTGGAAGGAAATGCAACTGCCAAGGAAGGTGCAAACGTATTCTTGAGGGAAGTCTGGAAGCTACATGGACTTCCAGCAGAAATTATATCCGACATGGATGCAAAGTTTTCGGGAGAATTCTGGGAATCCCTATGCAAAACCTTGGGGATAAAACGAAAGATGTCAACTGCGTACCACCCGCAAACTGATGGACAAACAGAGAGGACCAACCAAGTACTGGAAGGATACCTCAGAAACTTCGTCAATTATGACCAAACCGACTGGTACCAGCTGTTACCACTAGCCTAACATGCCTACAACAATTGGGTAACGAACGCACATGGCATGTCACCCGTCTACGCAAACTATGGATTCCACCCACAAACAGAATGGATGAAGGAACGTGAAGCCCAAAATCCAGGCGCCCAGCTATATGCACACTGGATGCAAACCATACACCAACAGGCCAGAAAAGCGTTGGAACAAACGCGGGAAAATATGAGCAAAGATTATAACCGCAAGGCTAAGCATCAACCAGACATCAAGGTCGGGGACCTGGTCATGTTAAATGCAAAAAACAGACGGACCAAACGACCCTCGAAGAAGCTTAACCCAAAGCTGTATGGCCCATTTAAGGTATTGGGAAAAAAGAGTTGAACGGGCCTACAAACTAGAAATATCACCAAGATGGAAGATCCATCCGATATTTCATGTATCATTGTTGGAACCCTATCGAACATCCAATCGACCAAGCAAGGGAACAACCTCCCCGCGAGCCAGAAGAAATCGATTCAGATTTCGAATGGGCAATCGAAAGAATCGTGATGAGTGAAATAATCTCTTATACCCGGCGCGTGGGAGCTCGGAACCGACCGATGCGTGAGTTACGGTACATTGTGAAGTGGACTGGCTGTTCCGAAGATGAAAATACTTGGGTACCACCAGACCACCTAGAGCATGCATAGGAATTGGTGGAGGCGTTTCATTGGGAGAATCCGGATATGCCAAAGCAGGCAGATGTTTAATGACAAGGAAAAGGTCTTCCTAGCGTGGCCAGGCAAACACGTTAGGTTTTTCACCCTACCAAGTCGAGTTCAAGAAGGGACTGATATATTTTGGAAAGTGTTTAAGCTGGGATTTTTATGGTTAAAAAATTGTTGTTTATTTAGTTTTTCTTTATTGTTATTTTGGGGTCCCTAAAGAGAGGGTAACCTTTGAAAAGCGATTCGGGAGAAACTGCACAGTGGAGGAAGCTTGTGTTAGGCACAACGACTCCCAAGAGGATTACATGACTTTCCAGTAGGAACTGCATGAATCTGAACCTCCACAAGCAAATACCCCCCTGCGGCCCCGGCCTTCACCCTGGGAGTCGACACTGGCACCTTGTGCAGTTGCTGGTTTACTAAGAAAAACCAGAAATTGGAACACATCTTGTAACCCCATATAGGTCGTCGCCGTCCGTCCGACCGCATGCAGTCAGTAGGGTATATGAGTGGGCCTCTCTGGCTATATCTGGGAAGTGGAACGAAGCGATTCCGTCAAGAGGTCGCGGAGTTACTCCCAGATGAAGTCAAGAGAGCCCGGGTAGTCCTAGATGGGTATGAATGCGCGATTAAAGTAGGCTACTCCGATACACACTGAGAGTACGCTGACGCTCCCCTGGTGTCTATAAGGTCAATGAACCTATCGGAACAAGTTGATAAGGAGAGGCAGTGAAGACAAGAAGGTATTGGCCCGATTGTGAACACTAGTCATCCTGAAAGCCATCTGCAGAGCCGGATACGACGGCACGAAGCAGATTCAGCCAACGACCAAGCTGGCCCCTTGGAGGTCTAAGATGTTATTGGTACGTTCCAAACGGGACAGCCATATCTTAACAGCCGAAAGAAGGTTGACAACTCAGACTAAGGTGGTCCACACCCTCAGAGAAGTTAGGAGATCTGATCATACCATTAGCTGTGTGGGGGAAGAGAAAGTTTCAGGGTCAGAGCGGGTTTGCTCTTGGGTTAAGAGACGAAGCTGGGGAAGAAAAATACCTGTTTATATGTAACCAAGTTGTAGTCAGCGAACACTAGGACACGGGATATAAATATCAAAGTGCCCCCCGAGCTTTAGCCACACGCTCCGGACCTTCTATTTTCCTCCCGCTTGAAACTCTTGCCCTTTTTTGCCGAACAAAACTTCGCCCTTTTGTGTGGCAAAAGCCACGACACACCAAATCCTGCCCCTCGCTTAAGCTTCATTCTTTAGCGACACAGCCCCGCTTCCTGTGTAACAGTGATGGCCACAGCTTCCCCTGGCCCCTCCAGGTCAGCCTCGCGTACCTAGTACCGCACAGCCCCCTACTCAACCCACTCCTCCTGCGCCAGCACCCGTGGACCCCTCCCAGATCACCTGATTGCAACCCAAAACCTCCTGGACGCTATAGTTACCCAGTTCAGCCTCTCCCAGGAATCCTTCCCTGCGTTTGACAACTCCCTCCTCCACAACATTTCCGACAGGGAAGCCACCATCATCCCACTCCTCTGCACCGCCCTCTCTGGAATCAATGAGGTAGTTAGCCGACTTGCCGCACTGACTGCGCGTGTGCATGAGATCTCCTCTGCTATCTCGACCCCCGCTTATCCCCCTACTTTAGCCCCCCCCGCGATTGCAGCCTTGGAGGCCACAGTCAGGGACCTCTCCCTTCGTGTCACGGCAGGAGCCACTGCCAGACATCCCCCTCCTCCTCCACCGGTCCCCCCACGCCCAGCTCCGGCTCGACCTAGGTCTCACCCCAAACCTCAACCCCAACCCACACAAGAAGCAATTCAAGGCCCCGACCCCGACCTCCCCTGCTATGACACTATTGCAAAACAGTGGTATGGCAACCCTGGTGCATATGCCGTCCAACACCCACACTCCTGGGAAGCCCAAGAATACAGGGCAGTCAAATACCCTCCCCTTACCGAGTTCCGCTCACCACCCTTATCCTCCAATAACCGACCCACACACACCCAGCCCCGCCCGGCCATCAAGTCCTATGCTGCTGTTGCAGCAGGACCAACCTCTGCACCAGCGACCAAAGGCAAAGGGAAGAAGCCAACCACGCCGGCCCAAGTCGCAGCATCCAACGACAGCAGCCCTCAGTCTCGAGGTCCAGCACGGTTGCCCTCTGCCGAGCGCAGATTCTTCGCAACCCACACCTCACCCGCACCCCATGCAGAGGCTGACCGTATGGCAGCCACCGCCCCCAACCTGGTGGCCGCCGTCCTGAGGCAGGCCAACTGCCCTTTCCCACTGTCCTTTTCCGCACGTGTTAATCCTAAAGGATCTCTTACCCTCCTGGGCACTGACCCAAACACACCCTCAACTGCGTACTCACCCTACTATGAAGCCATGACTAACCGTCTTAACCAAGCATTCTCAGTAGGAAACAACCCCTATCGCCCTTTCCGCCCCGCCACAAATGAGGTCCAATCAGCCATCCATAGCTTACCCACAGTCTACCTTCCGGAGGACCAGGCAGACCGCTTCCCCGCCCTCTCTGAGTCAGTTCGCAATGCAACTGACGTCGCTATCTACTCAGCACGTTTCCTCCTAACCGATCCTGACATTCGGGCAACAAAGACCACTACGTCTGTTGTAGTCACCGTGTCCCCGGACGATGTCAAAAGGCTTGGCTCCACCATCCGTCTCTTCTCATGTCTGCGCAAAGTTGAAAAGGCCCACTCCTCTGGGAAGTATATGCAATGCCGGAAGTGCTGGCTTTACGGCAACCGCTCTCCTATGTGCAAAGCCTCCACCCCCACCTGTCGCCTGTGTGCTCTAGCACATACACGAGCGGCCCACCGCTGCCCTAATCCTACTTGCCCTAAGGGCGGGAACAGTAAGTCCGTTGCTGGATGTTGTCCCGCCTCTCCCCTCATGTGCTCTAGTTGTGCAGGTCCCCATCCTGCCACGGACCGTTCCTGCCCATCCCGCCCCCTCCCTCCCACTGACGATAATGCCCACTCTGAGCCTGAGGGTATA